>JAGDQP010008826.1:0-34920 GCA_022664845.1 Lepisma saccharinum | reverse complement strand
ATCAATAAAAGAAGTGAATAAAGATAGTACGAATTATCTGAGTTCACTCTGGCTCTGAACCATCCACACATATACAGAAAATACTTTTGATTTCAATAAATTCGTTTCCTGAATTCTTTATGAGAGAAAAAAAAAACTTGAACTGAATTTCGATGTATTTTATCAATACTAAACATTATTGAAAAAAAAAAAAAAAGAATATTTAGAATTTTTAATTTGATTGCAACTGCATAATAATGTACGTAACTGGATCCAGTCGATAATTCTTGGGAACTTTTATCAATATATTTAAGCAAAGTTAATGGGCCCCATAGAAAATCGAACCCAGGACCCCCTGATTACAACGCGAATATGATATAAAATTGACGCAAATAGTTTAATATGTGAAGTTAATACGTATTTGTGGCATTTTTGCTTTTAATTTTTTTGTTTAAACAATTTCTTTTTCACCTGGTTTAAACCAGCCAAACATGACAGTTAGCAACGGACTGGTACAACTACCCTGGCACACAGTTAGCAACGGAGACTGGTGTCAATTCTCTTGCACACAGTTAGAAACGGGTTGGTGCAAAACCTCATCCTAACACTTACTTCTCCGAGGCGTGAAACCAGAAGAAGACCATAACTCTTCGTTATAACTCTACAGATTACTTATTTTGTAAATAACTGGTTCGGGACGGTCTTTTTAGTAACTTATTTGAATTGTACACATTTGTAGTAAAACTGGTGATGGGCAAAAACCACATTCCCGCGTATTATTCGATCTACCTTGAAGACACATTTTGACTGTATCACAGGAATGTTACGATATAATAAATATTCAATCACTGTAATACGTAGAAGCCATGATTCTACAATATTTACTGCTACGCCATCTCTTATAGCAAGTTACAATTTGAACATAACCATATCTATTTGTAACCACAGGATATAATCTAATTTGTAAGTAACGTACATAAACGAGGCGAATCTATAAAACAAACCCAACTCTGTAAAACGAACTAAACGTTAGCGTAAACAACAAACTAAACCGAATCCAAAGTAGTCAATCAGTAGTAGCCTGAGTATCCATAACATCCTACGTGATCTATTTTTCAGCCACTCCTCGCATCTGAGAATATGACTGACCCTCACTCCAGTTACTATATGTTTCAGAAGAAAAGCCGTTACAGGAATTTTGAATTATTTTGTCATACGCCGCCGTCACACGTGTATTTCAGTATATTTAGTTGCAATGGCAGGATGACTTAATACAATGAAGAAATAAATAAAATTAACTTGAATTTATTTATGGCTTTAGGCAAATTTAGCTCAGGGCAAACGAAGGCCTATACTTCTTGGAATAAAAGGCGACCAAAAGGTATTAGTGATTTCTCACTCAGATTCTTTATAATTTCATTAATTTACAACTACAATATTCATTAGAAGACACAACCTTTCCCTTTGTGGTTCCTCTAAGGAAGTGCAAATTACTGCTATAACGTTTCTTTCTACAACACCCACTTCAGTATTTTGTCATTTAGGCCGCCCTAACTTCATACGGTAAATTTCTTTCTATGCTTACTTAGTTTTATTTTGGTTCATGTTTAGTAGAGTTTCTGTTTTACTTCTTTCTGAAGAAACTGCGAAGTGTGTTTTACAAACATTAGGATGCTTTTATGGATGATAAAAAATTAAAACATGATTTCAGTAAGTCAAGCAACGAACTTCTGCCTAATTTCTTTCCTCTTCATACGAGTGTACACTAGGCTAATTTGGTTTAATCTTTTTAAGTACATTAATTTCGGCCAAAGCTTTCTCAGACTTGATCATAATTCTTTTCTTTTTGGTTTCCAACTCCTGTCATTACTGGTCCTTTCCTTTTCTTCTCTTTGGCTATTTCTTCTGCAGACTTTTTTTTTTTCTCGCAAGGCCAGTTTCCAACGTGAATTAGCGTCCCTAACCGACAGCAGCAAATTCTTACCGATTTCAAATTTGTCCAATCCCCTTGCGTCTACTATGGAATCCTATACCAATCGTTGTGCAATAATTGAATCTTCATGGAGGTTTTCCACAAAATATTTCCGTTGACTGAGAAGCCCCTCTTAACGGAAGCATTCCCGTGCGAGGTGGTCAAGAGTTTTTTTTTTTTTTTTTTTTTTTTCCTCAAGTCCCGGAATTCTTCACTTTTCAGAAGACCGATCCACAGGTTTCCTTCTTGGAGTAAACTTCCATATCAATTTTTACCCTTTTTTGACTAATAATGAGTTTCCTGAACTGCCTATCTCTATTCTGTGCCACAGAAGCAGCTATCATATTGGATGATATCCAGCAGTTGTCCACCCCCAACTGAAGACAGCTCTTTCCTGACGATGTCAAGAAGTTTGAGTTAGACATATGGACTATCCATTGACAATTGAATCATTTTCTTTTCATCCAAGCCTTCGATGCCATCTCGTAGACTACTTAGAAGATCTGAAGCTGTCATTTTATGAAGAAAGTGGGATGAATAGAAGCGTGACACTACTTGATCTTTCGAGCTGTCCCAAAATCTTACCACTAAGTCCATCTGTTGTTTCTGAGACTTTATTCATCGTTTCATAAAACCAGACAACAATGAAGTCACTCATATTTATCAACTTCATTAAGTTACTTTAAAATAAGAGGCAAGCCCATACACAATTGTATATGCTATCTTATCCTTTCCTAGTTTCACACTACTTGCTATATCATTGAACATTCTTTTAAATAAATTAGCACTGCATTCTGCATTACGTAAAGACATACGACACAAAGCAGTTTGAGTACACCAGTAGTTTGAGTGTTTCACTTTCAGTTACTTCATCTTTCTCTTTCCACCATTTCTTTGAGTGCAGAGGGTAAGGCATCTCAGAACCAGTAGTTGTCCGTACAGCAGCTGATGAAGGTAACACGACGAAGGAAGGGCAAGCTTCGGATGTGCTGGGTACTGGCTCATGAAAAGAAAATTGGCATTTCTGTGTAGCAGACACAGTTTTTGACAAAAAGGATTTCCTAACATCTTGTTTGTTTATTTTGTGTTTGCTGCTTTTAGCATGACTTGACAGAGCTGATCTCATTAACGCATAGTATGTTTCTTTTGTTGTACAAGACACAAGTTGCATTGCCAGTCGTAGACCCGTTCTTCACCCATAAGAAATCGGTCTTCCAAACATCCTGAAAATTAATTTTTGACATTTATGGGAATAGTCAAATAAAAGTGTAACTAATTTTAATACTTGTGACCTTATCTTCTGAAGAGGTAACTTTCATTTAGTCGTTTAACAACTAAAGTATTCTTTTAAGTCGTGCATAAAAAATGAAATAAAACTATTTTTAAAAACATGCTTTTTTAAAAAATCCTACTAAAAAGTAAAACATAATTCTCTTATACAAGAAAAGGAAAAGCAAGGGGGCTCTCATATGCAATCACTTGATAAATTCTTCACCTGTTAGCACTCCCTCTGCTTTTCGATAAGGAACAATAACCGTAGCCAATCTAAAAATACTGTATTTACACACTACACACCGCGAATTCTTCATCCAACACGAAAAAAATATTTTTGTATAAACCATTAACCGTTTTCTCGGATTTTCTTGTATAATCAGAAAATTCCCGGTTAATTTCCGCTTTTCCCCGACAGTTTCAAATTCCCGGCTTATTCCCGGTTGGTAGACACCCTGTTACACCCAGATAATGTATAAAAAATCAAAACGGAAAAGTTTATGAAGGAGAGAAGAGTCACGAGAAAATTGAAAAACTGCTCAGAACTTGAGGTATCGTATAGCCTAATCATAACAGGTTAATGGAATGCCGGTCTATGTACACACTGGCATAAGCCGGGATGGGACCTAAGTAAGACCCCGGCCGATACCTTCCATATCCTCTACCCTACTACATTCTCTTACTGCATGACCCAAAGATGCCAAAAGGCCATAAATAAGTCAAATTCAAACACACTGACTCAAATTTAAAGTTGTTACTTTTAAGGAGAAACACGATCATTTCACTAAAAGCAATGTACACATAGCAATATGTCTTTAATAAATCGTCCCTCTAAACATATTTATTCCTAGCGCTTATCTTCAAATTATCGGTGACTAACTTTCGGTGAAATTAAGCCATCCTCCTAGGTAAGAGCTATTATTATATAATTCCCGTCCACATGAAGTGATTTAGACCTAAAACTCTTTCTCGGGAGTGGAGTACTGGTAAGCGTTTATGCTGTATTTCATGTCGGTTGCTGTCGTATCGACTTTTTTTTTTGCAAGTGTTCCCCACGAGATAAAAATCCGGTGTGGACAAATCAGGGCAATATGGGAGCCATATACTTCCTCCAACTTTCTTCATTCATCAATTCCCCCATCATCATCCATTCGGCCTAAGCCAAGTTGCCTAAAGACCCTAAATTAAATGAAATACACTAGCCACTGTATTTCCACTGTTTACATACAACACTGTTCATCCTATAATTAAAAAAAATTACGAAGCACATGCATCATTTCATTTGATGTGTGACTTGCAGCATGTTGGAATCAAATACATCTTCCATCCAGTTCAAGTAAAAAAAATAAAATCACACAGAATGCATAGATATTTTTCACTTAACACTTAAGTACTCGCGTGGGGGTCAATTAGACCCACGCGTGTGACGAAGTTAAAATTGCGATTTATTGTATACGAGTTACAGCTCTCGTTCTCACAGTACCTTCTTGCTATCCCTTATACTTGTATTTGACAAACCATTTATCAAGACTGCTTGAGTTAGAAGTGTTAGAACAACTTATTTTGACGCTTGGGTCACTTTGATCCCTACGCGAGTACTTGTGTAACGGTAACGGAATGACTTGTGTCCCACGGAATCTGTTGTAACCAGACTGCTTTTGTGTGTCGTTGGAGAAGAACGAACCAAGCCTCTTATCATAAACGTGTATCTCATACACACATTCCAAAACGTTTGAAAAAAGTGTACTAAAGGTAGCCTAGGTGAAGAAACAAGAAAAGCCTGTGCAAGTAATGCAAGAAATTAGACGAACAAGACGTGAAATATATCGCTGCGAAAAGGACATTAAAACAAAGCATTTTTGTGTCAGGTGCAAAAATCTTTGTGCTTCAAATATGTGAAAAATGCTTTGACAGTGAAAATGAGTAAATGCATTCTGTGCAAGATGTGAGGCAGGATATAACTTTAGCGTTTATTAATTGCGCCAAAAAATGTTTGTAATTATGGATCCTTGCTGATTTAATTTACAAAAAAAAAAAAAAAAAAAATGAAATAAAATACTTTCTATGCACTTTCTTTGAAAGTTAAAGTATTTGTCTGAGAATATTACGAAATGTACGATACAAACAATAGAAAAAATAGATACAAAAAATACATTATTACACAAATTTCAGGTTGTTTAAAATACACTTTTAAGGACAAAGATAATCTACAGAATACTAAGATATAAAATATTTATACAATATCCAATACGGAAAGCAAGAACAATACAAAACTAATTGAGGGTCAATTAATGCCCACGCGAGCATTAATGTCACAGATTTTCACGCGAGTTGTTAAAGAGTTAAAAGTTTCATGGAAAAATAACATTATCTACATTCTAAACACGTTTTCTGAATAAGCATTTCAGATTTCAATCATCCGTGAATGTACATGTTCATTATGAGATATATTACGGGATTCACAGTAGACTATGTTCTAGAGTTTTCACTATTTACATACTCTGACAAAAGAAACCAAGTCTGAGCGAACTTGCACAGACACAATTTCTATGTCAACTCAGAATTGCCAGGTGCGCTTAAACGTTTGTTTAGTAACTAATTTGTCTGAAATTTCAGCTTTTTACATGTATATTTAAATACATGTAAAATGTACATGCCAATGTACATAAGTACCGTTATTCCCTCTACTTATTAGGAGGGGACTGCACAAAACCTTAACATCTGAGTAACTTATCTATTTTATCTTGATTGTAATCCTGTTCATTTTTTTTTTCCACTTGCAATTTCATGTACATCTTCTGTGAGCATTATTTGATCATTACTTGCATAATTACTGTGCACATGTGTCTCCGATACATACACACACGGGTTATGAAAGATATTTTCGAGTTGTATGTTGAACAGAAAGGCCAAATCATTCAAACAGAATTAACAACCTACAGCTCTTCCCAATATTCCTTCTTTCAATTTATGTTCATGAACCCTACTATCTTTAGCCACTTCTTCTCACCATTTCTCTGTATCAGTTTCTCATTTCTCCAACATGCAAAGTACCGGCCTGTATTTCTAATAATGATTTTTTCTACCTTATTTAATCATGTATACACTTTATATATAGAAATAAAAAAAGTTCTGATTATGTGCACTGATTCACGACTTACGGAAGCTTAAGATCAGGGTTGATGTCGCAGCCCTGAATAATCAACTTAAAAAAAAAATGTATTTTTGGGTCATTTCAGGAACTAATGACTTCTGCCCCCCTTGAGTCTATTAGCTATAGTCTCTAAAATCCACAAATATCTATGCCCCTGCCGGGATTCGAACCCGGGACCTTCGAGTCGCTGGTTAGCGCCCCAACCCACACGACTACCAGGTAGGCTTAATAAACTTCGAACTGTAAGGAACGGGTAGGAATGAAAACTACTTAAAAATTCAGCGCACATTATACACGCTTACTATTCACAATTTCTAGTAATAGAGTACTATCTAGCAGCTCCCTTATGTGCGATTTGCATCATATTTAAAATTCTGATGGAATTCTCTACCTTCTTTGTCGTTTTCTCTTTTTTCTCTGCATGTATTCGGCAACTAATTTACCATACTTGAAAACGAAAGATGTTTGAACAAATATGCTGTAAGTAAATTTCATTTCTATTTATCTATAATTTTACCTTAAATTCCCCTTCCGTCTATCATTTGTCTTGGCCAGATAGGCAACACAAATGCTACAATTTGAACAGAGCGGAAATAAACTGTACTTACGTCGTTTCTTGAGGAAAAACTCATGCATAAATTCATCTTCAGTAGAACACAAAATGAAAGTATCACCGAGACACGCGTGGATCACTCGCAGAGAGAAATCACGATGGCAGGCGTACACATCAAAGACACTGACAAACGTGCTGCGCGTTCCGACGTACTGTTGGGAAGTAGAACTGGCAAGAGTTGTTTGTGTGGAAAATTGAGCTAGGTACAGTCAAGAAAATAAGATAATGATAAAGATAAAATAAATTTTATGGGCAGTAACAGCAAAGACAAATAAGAGTTAGTACTGGAAATGCAGAAGTCTACACAGTAAACGCAGCCAGAAAAGTGGGACACACTATGGAAAACGCAGTACGAAAAAGGGGTGTCAGTACAGGAAACAACGTAAGTACAATTCTTTTCCTCTCTACGTAATATATATCACTAAGACAAAGGAAAGCCGGAAAGGCAATTAACAGAAAAACTAAGGGTAATAAACATAACAATATTTACACGTGATAGTTAACGTAGTTCATGTCGAAGTTGCTTAAACACCCACACAAGCAACTTACAAAAGCTAAAATCAACATTTAATGTTATCTGACTTTTCCATGGTTTTGAAGATTTTCTTGAAATTCCCTGAATTTTTACTTGTAAGCAGAATTTCTAGGTTTCCACGTCAGGGAAAACTCTGTTAGTTATTCTTAATAGCAAAATAACATTGACATTTCGATTAAAAATAATAATAATAATAGAAAGAAACTTTGGTAAACTTTATTTTGTACGGGCCATTTGGTAACTTTCGACTTCTGCCCGTCACTATTATCCGTCATGTTCTAGTTAAAATCCACAATCACAAACATCCATGCCCCAGCCGGGATTCGAACCCGGGACCTTCCAGTAGCTTGCTTAGCTCCCTAAGCCACACGGTTACCAGGTCGGCTATTGAGATTTCGAGGATGACCAAGACATCTAATGATTCGACATCAAACTCAATCCTATCGTATCATTTAACCTTACAAGATGCGCTAGCTTTACAAGATACGTAGTTTACCTTGAACTGTACTTGCTTCACTACAGACATAGTTTTCCAGTACCTTTGGCATGAGGGGCTATGCTGATTTCTCTGGCAGGCAAGTTGACAAGAAGGTCATACAGATCCAGCCGACTATCCACTCCAGCTTCTCTACAACCAGCCACGTAAGACGTATTGCTCTAAAATGAAAAGTTTCTCTGACAAAGTTTCGAAATGTGCATTGTTTAGAAGCTACAGGTACTCAAATTTAGGGAGCAATTGTGACAAATGACGTCGTATCTCGACAAGTAATAGTGTAAGCGGGGTCGACTTAGCAAATCACACTAGAAGTAGTACCCGATACATCATTTAAGTTATGTTTATGATTTGCGAATGCAGCTTAGAGAAGATTTTTATGTTTGCCCTATTAAACCCTTTAGTTCCTTGATAATGGAATTCTTAGGTTGTGAAACCTGTATATGTGGCACTCCCTCAATCATAAACACTGCTTAAGTATATGGATCGGCTACTACTTCGGGGCTGATTTGCTAAGCCGACCCCGCTTACGCCATTACTTATCGAGATATGACGTCATTTAACATTATACACGTTAACATTATACCACGTTGGCAACACTGACAAACAGCTGGCATCGTGTTTTCAGCTCTGATGCCTACCATGTTACTAGAAACAACTTTCAGCAAACGAAATTTTTCATCCATGCGTCGTTTCTGATGATTTGAGATTTATTCATTTTCTTCCTAATGTTAGGCGTCAAGTTTGGGCTCGAAGTTGGAAACGCTGTATCTTCAACACGAGTCATCGGAGACTCACGGTTCCTATGTTGAAAATGCTTGTATTTGACCCCTTTTTCACCTTCAATATGCATACTACTATAGTTTTTCAGCACCTATGTATTTTGCTTAATGCCTAGATTACAAGTTATTGAAAGCTTGAATTGTTTTAAGAAAATCCTACTTACTGCTAAGCATTTCAAACGATGTCACAAATACATTTACACCATACACATACAGGGAGCACATTTATAATCATTAATTCAGTCAAATTACTTTACACATACGTAAAAAAGAAGTCTTGTAATGAAGTTCCCGAAAATTCAAAATCTGACCTTACTCAGTTCAGTCTCAATTAAAACTGGACGAAAATCAGCGAAAAAGACTCTGAGGAAAGTTACTGTTTATATGCAAACCCAGCAAACATTACTTCCCAACAACTTATTGAACATTAAGTTCTTCTAAGGTTTGTGTATAAACTCTGTTTCAAGAAATAATTCTTAACGCAGCGAGGGAAAAAAATCGGTGGTCTATCTTATATAACATTTTACACTCCAACCTGGAGCACGTTATAGAAATAAACAGAGTCATCATATTTGTTAACTGAATTCGTTCTTGTTCTTTTATAATTAGTACTGAATAATTATAATTACAAGAATGAAAACCAACACAAATTGCACATGACCTGAGTAAAAAGTACTTGAATCTGTATTTATTTACGGTCTTTAGGCAACTTTGGCTCAGGATGGAATAAGGTAGGAGAGATGATGTTGAAAGGAAATCACGCAGGGCCTATTTTACTTGATATAACAGGAAGGCCTATGCAGAAACCTCAGTCAGGATGAGCGGTCGCTGGAATTGTTCCCCGGGCTCTCGATAACCACGCTAGCGCTCCACTAAATGAGCTACGGCCGCTCAGTGCAACAAGGATTTTTATCTCTTTTCTTAAAATAATGAAACAGAGTTGATTTTAAGAAAAAGTTATTATAACCTAACATTTCAATGTCACAGTACTTAGTTAGCTTTAATCTTAAACAGATGATTTTTCAGTTGAGTGATTTGGTCTAGGGATGTCTAAGATTACAAAGATTACAATTACTTTTCTCTCCATGTTAAGATTTTTATACCAGATTCTCCCTAGAGATTGGTGAACTATTCAGTCGATATCGAGATGAAGAATACGCCAAATGACAGAATATAGCATGCTTACTTTAACAGTTAAATATCAGGTGCCACAACATCGTAATAAATATGCAAAATACTGTACAGGGTGGAGACATGTCTTGTTAGGACAGCCGAATAAAATAAAAACTACGAGACAGACAGGAATAAAATGTCTCTGAACATGTTCTAGACAAAGGGAAAAATGACACGGACCATACGCGTTGCTGGCGGACATCTTGAAATCCGCCATATTGGATTCAATTTGAAAATTTCAAATACGAAGGTATTTGTGTGAACGATAATCAACTAGAACTAAAATTTCATCAGGAATTCATAACTGTGGTTGGCTTTTGTCTATCTCTAACGGTCTGTGAGATCTGTAATGGTTTTTTCGTTATTGTTCGTTTCAGGTTCACTAATGGAAGATGGTCCTCACGAAAACTAAACCAACCTTCCCGCATCATTTACATGTTTCATGTTCTTCTACGTAAGTGATAAACATCGATTTGTGAACCGCTGTATGATATGGATTTGGTTATTAAAATATCTGGTGGTTAATTAGTAGATGTGTATAGGTGTGGCCCAGTTGAGTGTCCACCACGATCCCCCAACCGGAGTCCTTTGGATATTTGTTTGTGACGGTACTTGAAGGCTAATGTGTACCAGTGTAACTTAATGGTGTTTCCTACCTGAACAGGGTAGTCAATCACTGATAGTGAGGTATGGGCATTATGCATGTGCACAACTATCAACTGACGTGCTTTTTAGGGCGAACGACGACTTTTGCGGAAGAGATTCAATGAGAACGGTGTCCATGTGAAATATGTTCTGTGATGGTGATTGTGGTTTCTGTGGTTTACAGCTGTTCTCCATATTGATGAATGTGTTTGTTGTGGTGTTACAAGGTATGTGTGGCACGTAATCCTTTCTTTCTAAACAACCTGCCGAGTTCAAAACCTACCCTAATTTTGTTCATCAGTGCAACACGATTACAGTTATCGTAAATTGTACTACACCATTCAATTCCTCGTTGCAAGAGGATGCCATGTTACTATTTGAAATTTTCAAGTTGAATCCAAGATGGCGGATTTCAAGATGGCCGCCGGAAACGGTATGGTCCGTGTCATTTTCCCCTCGCCTATAACATGTTCAGGGGGATTTTATTCCTGTCTGCCTCGTATTTTTTATTTTATTCGACTGTCCTAAGAAGACTTACCATGTCTGCCATAATAGATTTTGCACATTTATTACGAGGCTAACACAAAGTTGTGGCTGCTAATACAGTTTAGCTGTTAAAGTAAGCACGCTATGTCCAATCATTTGGCATATTCATCATCTCGATATCAACTGAACAGTTCACCAACCTCCCTTGTAAGTTCATAAATGGTCTAGTATATTAACCAAGTACTGAAGTTCATTATTTTTATCTGAAATCCACTAATAGTTAGTTTCTTTACGGCTGTCGGAAGTGGATCTGGGTACGATTAGGACTATCTCTGTATTATTACTGAAAAGCCTCGCTTGTCGGAGGGGTAGTAGTAGAAAAGAAGAAAAAGATCTGTAGTGTTAATAAAATTGCATAATCCAACCCTTACATCGTCTTTTTGGAATACACTCCATTATTTTATTCATTTCACTCAATTCATGGGAAAATAATAGGCAAGTTAGTGGATCTTGCATTATTCCAACGTACCATCCTGATATTTACCTTATGCGACAGGGTTAAACGTACTCTGGATAGAATTCACTACAGATGAATCCGAGTCGCTTCAATTTCTGTTAAGAGAACGTTCCGTGAAACTATTTTCCTCTGCATTATTATTACTAGTATGCAATATTGGTGCAATAGTTGCGAACTTCAGGAATATGTACTTCAAGGTTAACATGCAGTTGTTTCCACAGGTACAAAGGTATACTGAAGGAATGTAAGAATATATTAAGGCTCAATCCAAGTGGGTTTTCCCGCCTTTTTCGTTTTACATCAATTATTCAGAATTCCATGCAGGTAAACAAAATGTAACTTTCGCAAACCAAAGTTCGTGTTATGTTTCAATAACGAGTTCAATTAGCTTTATAGAAATGCTAGTAATAACTTCAGGATTGTATGCAGACACTTTGGAGACATTATTCTTTCCAAAAAGTGTCTGCACATAATCCTGAGATTACTAGTAGCATTTCTTTAAAACTAGTTCTACCAATTATTGAAGTACGAAACGAACTTTGGTCCGTGAAAGTTAAGTTTTGTTTACCTGCACTGAATTTTGAATAATTGGCGTAAAACGAAAAAGGCGGGAAAACCTACTTGGATTGAGCCTTAATAACAACTTCACTCAAACTGTTCCTAAAACTATTCTTAAAACAAATTATAAAAAATACAAAAGATCCATGGATGAACAAAGAGTTGAAATCTCTTATAAATAAGAAAGGAAAATATTTTATTAAGTACAAAAAAAAGTGAACAATTCTGGTATGAAAAATTTTCTTCTTTACGTAAAATAGTCCAGTATTTGTATTTGTACAAGGTATTAAGAGATGATTATTACAAAAAGTTGGGATAGGACCTTCATGGCCAGGGTAACTGTTTCTGGAAAATATTTAATACGAATAAAAAGAAAACACTATAAACTGTATTAATCTGAACAATAGTATAAGTACTGATAGTAACAAAATTGTAGAAGCATTCAGAAAACACTTCGCAGTATTCTTCGGGATACTTGGTGAACATGCTACAACATCGAAACTCAAGATGAAGTAAATAATAATGCACTGGTCCGGATGGAATACCGAATTATGTTATAAAAACATGTGTCTCCTACCTACTTTCAATGTTAACAGAACTGTTTAATTCTTTAGAGAAAGGTATCTACCCTAATGAATGGGAAAATGCTTTTATTATTCCAATTTATAAAAGCGGAGATAGAACGTTTCTCTCTAATTACAGATCAATAACAATCTTAAACACTATCGCTTGATTATTTGTATCAATTGTATGTTAGCATTTACAATTTAATTTAAAGCAGGTGCTCAAAGTACACCACACGGTTCTCCCCTGGGCCCATTACTCTTTAACATTTTTATCTATGACATATGTGATATCATAAAAAAAAACATTATTATTATTGTATGCTGATTATTTAAAACGATATAGAGAAGTTAATGATGTAAATGATAATAAACTCCTTCAGTAAGATCTCAATAGACTATTCTGTTGGTATACAAGGAATAAAATTGGTAAAAATGTGCTGAAAACGAAATCTGTAAGTTATACTAATAAAGTGCAATATTATGTTAGTGAATATATGATTAATAATGTAAAGATAGAGAAAACTAACACAATAAAAGACCTGGGTGTATTCCTTGATGGAAGTCTTAGTTTTAATAAATATATTGACAGAATGTCAAGTGATGTCAGAAAAATAATAGAGTTAATTAATAATCAATGGAATGAGTTTATGAATACGGATACTTACATTAAATTGTACTAAATTGTAGTGAGACAAAAATTAGAATATTGCACTCTAGTTTGGAATGACCCAACCAAAATTTCGAAAAACAAAACAGAATCAGCACAGAAAATGTTTATTAGAATAGTATGTTTTAAATTTAATTTACTTAATTTTAATTATGGTTATAAGTACTAGTGTGACGTATTTAACTTGACCACCCCTCTTGTAGATAATAAAATACAAAGTGTTTATTTTATAGAAAGCTTAAGTTTCAACGTACCCTTGTACAACACAAGGATATTTTATTATCTTACAACTACTATAAAAGGCACCATTCTCAAACGCCTGATTAGAAGCTACAATGAGATATGACAAATTTAATGATTTTTTTAAAGCGTTTTGTAATTATAGTTGATTTCTAGTTAAAATTTTAACAGTTTAGTATAGCCTTTTATATTCATACTTTAATATGATAGTTGATAAAAGAATTTATTTAGAATTCAAGAGTTTATAATCATAAAGGATACTCTTGATTTTTATACTTTTTTCACTTCATTTATCTCATTTTTGTACTTTTTTCATGTTTTCTCATTAGACTTAGTGCTATTATTACCTACTATTCATAGCACTTTAATAAAGATTAAAGATTATTATTATTCAGAAACACGTGTATAATTCAAGCGAATTTGATTTCACTAAATAAAGTTTCATATTTCAAAATTATTAGCAGTCTTCGCCTACTAAGCAAACTTGACTGAAAACTACAACTAGTATTTTAAACTCTGATATTTATCTTTGTACTGATTATTACGAAAGTCTATTGTGCAATTTTTTTTATTTTAGGAAACGCAGTGTTAACTATTTTTCATATCGACACCACATTTAGAGAGAACTGGATAAAATCCAAAAGGCAAAGTCAAAGTTTGGGCATCTCAACGGAATATTACCCGTAAATAGTAAAATTATTAGATGTGCTACTTTTCTATTTGACACGTCTTTTCACACATGTCCTTCTTTTAGAAAAATGACACCAAATGGCGATAGTTTATTATATTCTGAAATGATTAATCCTTTTCGGAGAAGAAAACAAGTCTCTTTGTTACCTCGTTCGTGAAAGGAGTTTAGATATTTTGATTAGTTAACTGCATGGTCTGTGTATCACTCTTTGTGATTAGTTCAATATTTCAGGGTTAAACGAAAAACTTTTGCTCCTGTGAGTAATGGCAATTTTAAGACTGATGGTTTCAGGCATAGCAATATTAGCCCTTTTCAACTAATAAGCATGCTTGAGTTAAAGAACACGCAGAATTAAGGAAGTTAATACAAATGACATACTGTAAACGATCAGAATAAACCTTGCTCGTGATAATAAAGTCAAAAGTACAAAAACTACTCTAATATCGTCGTGAATCACAACATAAATTCGTATATAACTCACGAGGTGATTCATGTCGGAAACTGTGCGTAGATATCTGCACTCAGCTTTGTTTCAACCGGAACCGGAGTCACATCTAGGGCAACTACTGCGCTTTATGCATGACACACAGATTAATCCGAATCTATAGTTAAATTCCAAATGCTGACAAAGCAGCTGCATTCTCTCTACTGTCCGTGTTTTCTGTGAAGTAGTGTTGTGAAGAAATCAATTAGTGAGAAAAGACTACGTGGCGAGAGACGTTTTCTCTCCCCATGAGGCGTCTGCTTAATCGTAGACCACTACAAATACAAGAGACAGTCTACCACCATTTCTGCAAATGAGAAAAATGTGGATGTATTCATAATCAAATTGACTGATGGCACGGTGGCCTCTAATGGAACAAACACATTTCACGAAAAGACAATAGACTATACAGTAGAATATGAGTACGCTGAAGATAAGATAAAATGTATTTTATGGGCGGTAAAATGAATACGCTTAAGAAGACCTACCAACATAAACGTGAGAAAATGAAGGTTTGCAACATTTTATACTTCGCGCACATGTTGAGTCTCATTATCTTTAATCACGAGGCACATTAATCACTTTCTCTGAACTCGCCGATGAATGAACATTTCAATGTTTTAAGGTCTGTAATTCCTGACGCGCTTTGGGATGGCAGCTGATTAATATCTTCTTGCAGACTGTAGGACAAGACCTTTCAAAAACACTGCAACCGCGAAGGAACTTGCGCGAAGTCTCTTGTAAGACGTAAGGTTTGTTCCAGAGGATCAGATATATTGCAAAGCAAGCGTGTTCTCATTCAGCCTTTCACGATTTTTAAAATAGCTTGAAATCATTTATGATACACACAAAGAACAACCGTCTTTTTCATCTGATTCTATACTTATGTACATACGGTACACTGACACTTGTATGCAGCGAGAAATAAAAAATAAGTATTAAAATTTACGTCTTCAAGATATTTTTCTGCAAAATGTACTCCTCACAACCGACTTTACAAAAATATATCTCGTCGTCTGCTTTTATAAAACATTGGCAAGTTACAACCAATGACCAGAAGGAGATTCCCCCGAACTGGCACTGACTTTAAGTCGTAGTGCTCATATTGCTCATACAATTAATTTCACTATTTATTTCATTACTTGCCAGTTCCAGAATAACATTAAGAGTAGTAATTATAAGCTTTTAGGCTGGCAATTCGCAACAGTATCATGCAAGTCACGTAAGTTCTAGTTTTCCTTACTCAGCTCAGACAAATGTTGTTACCTTAAATTTATATCGGAACTGCTTTATTCCCACCTTCTTACAAAGAGCACAGTAGATTTTTATTTAACTTAGCATTAGGAGCCGAACAAACACTTATGGCCTAATGTCGTCTGAGGGATGATGTCTCTAAATAACCACTCTCCCAGGGGCAGGAGAAAAGAAGGTCCCGGTATTGTCTAAGTACCGTACTGGCTTTCACTTGATGAAACAGAAGGAAATATAGGAAAACTTTAGCAACTAAAGATGGTAACGACCAAAGCCTTTGTCTAGGTTCCTTACCGGTTTTCATGAGGTGAAATTCAAGGAAACCTAAGAAAAACTAAGCCAGTATGACCGAGAGCAGGACTTGTACCTGCGTACTTTCCCATTAACGATCCTAGGTCTGCAGGTGCCTCTAGAAGAACACGAAGAAACGGTAAGTGTCAGCTAGTAGAAATGACAGGACCTTCTCGCTGCAGTATTACTGCCGTCTAGGTTTGGTGTTTTCTTGTGTCATAAGAAGAATAACTAGCTTTGGTGTATTATAAGGAGACCTAGCTCTTTGCTGAGTGTCCCTAACTTGGTTTAATGGCTAACGTATCGGAAAGCTGATTTGGAGGACCTGGGATCGAATTCTGGCGTAATTTACGTTATTTACATATTTATAACGTTCTTAAATATTTACATTATTTAAGAAAAATAAAGTTTTCCCTTATTTCTTATGTAAAGACCCAATAGGAAATTTAATAAAATGAGTGACCAAGGGTTAGGTTAGGTAAGTCAGGTTCGCTGTTTTTTTATTCAACTGCACACGATTCGCATGGGCTCTCCTTAACGTCACCTAATTTGGAATAATACTCTCGCGAGAACAACCTAGAAATGAGTGCTTTAAAATTATTCACAAACTTAAACACATGAAGTGTTATTTGGGAAATTTTAGCTCGTTTATTCCGTACCACATCTCTAATTTTGAGGGGAGAAATCCACACAACTTACAAAACAAATTAGTGAAACATACTCCGTCTTCGGAAGGACACACCCCAAGAATATCTGACAAAGGATAAAAGCAACAGGAGACAGAGAGAAGTATGAAAGATATAGAGAAAAAGAAAAAACAATGTAAGCACTTGTAAACAATGAAGTCACAAGTGTTTACATTGGTTTCTCATATCTATCTATCTATTTTTTCTACTACTCCTTTCTCTCTTCGTGAGTCTTTCCAAAGATGGAGTATATTTTATTAAGAAAACGTTCAAGGAATTATCATACTTCTACAACCTAAAAGGCCGTTGGATACGGAAGAAAAAATTATACAATCAAGTTCAACGAAGTTTTAGATCCTCAGGCACGTATCAAACTACAGGCATTTTGTGCAGTCTACCTTACGCAAATTATAAACAACACCAATAGGAAATTTTCTGCGCCTGCGTCACTTCTTGTTCTTAATTCATTCTCAAATTTATAGGAATCCTATGTCAACATTTTTTTCCCCTCTATTTAAAGTTAAGATTGACAGAAAATTCAATCCAAAACTTTTCGAAGTTTTATTTACACTGTTGCTGTTCCCAGCAAGAGAAAGTTCTGTAATTGGTTTGCGCTGCTTCTAAGGAATCTGATCCATTACTCATTACTGTCGTAGTAGGTGTGTCATGTAAATAAAATATGTATTGATTTCTATAAAACAGAACGAAGAAAGACATTTAATGATATGGTAATTGTAATTTAAAAGAGTACGGAATTCAACCAGGTAAATTATAAAAGCATAATGTATTTAATCATATAACTTGGTAAAGAGAACGAATGACAGATCTACAAATAATAATAATAATAATAATCAGGTTTCACAGTCTAGCTTTCCAGGACTTTGGAAGACAAGGCCAACCAAGTCAGCAGTATAAAGTTCAATCTAACCAAAGGTCAACTAACACCCACTTCTCTTCAATTGGACTAAAATCAGGTAAAACTGTCTCCTCATTGGAGTTTGCATTGGGTCCTGTGATTGGACAAGTACATATGTCCATATGTTACCAGGTAATGCTGAATTCAATATAAACCGGTAACATGACTCCCTCTAGACCTGTTTACATCGATCCATCAACCAGAGCTGGTCTCTATGTTAGTGGCCCGTTTCAGCTCTGCCACTCTATACGTATGTCACCCAAGGAGAGAGACGACTGAACATCTCATCTAAATCCACTACCAGCACGGAAGCCAGATCCAGAACTACAGAAAGTAACATCTTTATTTCTATCTTTATCTGTCATTCCTACAATAGTATTCAGGTCAGTTGAGTTCCGTTATTCTACGTGTGAACTGGCTATGTATTATATTCAGTCATTGATTGCAGTCTCATGTTCGGAACTTAAATAATAGTAGGTAAATTCTTGCTCCCGTGCACTATATATGATATGTGTAATCTTTAGATATAAAAGCTATCCATACACAGTCATACATTATGTTTTCTTCCTACAACCATTATTGAGTATAATCTATATCACCAGGCGAATGCTGTGATGAAACCTATAGTTTAGCACCGAGCTCTTTCATACTGAGAATGCCGCCAAAGTAAAGAACAGTTTGACCTTTAAAGTGTATTCTGTGTTTTACGTTAATGTTGTTAGCGACAGAATAATGTTTGTATAGTTATAGACACTTTTACAAAACTAACAGCGTTCGCTTGAAATACTACAAATAACCGCTATGCCTATAGTATCGGCTAAAGACATTATTACCTTTATATGTAAAACCAATTAGTTACACGTTTGGCAAATTAACAAGATGCAGCGTGCAGTCCATTTCTCTTTAAGTACAGGATACAACCTTAATTGCTTATTTGTGTTACTTATACAGAATTAAAAATAATAATAATAATAATAAAAAACTATGACCTGATTCCTATTTCTTTAGTTTCAGTTGCACTAAAATGTACTTAATTCAGTGCTTGTGATTCTGATTAATAAACGGTATTGACGCGATTACATTCATGCTATGCTTCCTTAAGACCATTTTAACAGTCATCCGTAGCTACGGACTACGGAAAACGGATCCGTATTGTTTATGATTTTAAGGCCCGTTACCACAGTCATCCGTAACACGCGATAACCATATTTCTTTCTGTCAAGAAAAATCCTGTCTTAATGTCGTAAAAAAAAAAAAAAAAAAAAAAAAAAAAAAAAAAAAAAACTATTAAAATACTCACCTCATTTCTTCTTGGGTTTGCTGTCAAAGCGCTGCCAGACCATCCGATTCTTCGGAACATCTTATCTTGAATGACGTTCTACAACTTCTTCGTTATTACCAATCCAAAGTCCGTAACTCTAACCACTGGACCTCGGGGTCTGATATAATAGTCTTCTAAAAAAATCGAAATCGTATAGAGCGAATTTCGCCTAGAAATGTGCAATATTTCAATCTTCATGGGCTCCGGTACTTACCTATTTTTAATTTAAGGGGGCACTGGTTAACTCTGCATTGTCAATCTCAAAAGGACAAGGGGAGACACGGTGGCTCAGTTGGTAGAGCGCTCACCTCTGGTGTTAGGGGTCGTCAGATCGATCCCTGCCCATGTGGGCTTTGTGGTGGACAAACACTGTGTGCGTGGGTTTTCTCGGGGTGCTCCCGTTTCCTCCCACTTTCTTCATTCCACCACTTCATCCCATCATCATCCATACGGCCTGAGCCATAGTTGCCTAAAGGCCTTAAAATAAATTCAATTCCAAAGGACAAGAAATTAAATGGAACCTTGTTTTATACGGAACAACACTACGCGTGAGTATGAAAGCGTCCACTTGATTAACGGAATTAGCTGCCTTCCGTAGTCCGTCTTTCGTACAGGGCTTTCCGAACAGCCCATGCGCCTATGGACTGTGAAAGCTCCCATAAGAACAACTGAATCAGCTACATATCCATAGTCCGTAGCTACGGATGACTGTATAACGAACCTAATGAATTAAAGTATGCTGATAACATGGAACACGTAAATATAATTACATCAATTTGGAACAAATCTGGAAAGAAAGGAAAAAATATGAATCCTTCTAGGAAATAGTAATAATATTCCACTTACTTTCAAGTCTAAAACTTCCTCAGGCACTAAGTCTACCCACGGGTATAAAGACTCCCATCCGTCCCTATGCCACATAATAGCAGGAAATGTTCTCACTGACTGAAAAGAGAGAAAGAATACAACCTCATATCTAGTAATTGAATGTTTAACTATATACAAGAGACAACATGTATCTTGTGCTCCTAAAAGGGTTCTATGGTAACAGGAAGGCATCTGGTTTCAAAAACTGTCCCTAACTTTGAATAGGATTTTCCAAAAGTGAGTTTGTTAAACGTATGCATGATGATGACGATAAAATATTTGGGGAAACATGAAAAATAGAAACTTTTTCATTCACAATAACAGGTACGTCATTGATATTACTTCTCATTTTAAAAGTTAAATTAATTTCTGCATTTCTAGCTGAAACGCAATGTTACCAGTGAGCAACAGAACAATGAATAACCTTGTACAAAAGGTAACATCTAATCTCGATTCTGTAAACAACTAGTACAATTCCTTAATAATAATAATAATCTCGGATGATTTTGACATAAAATGAATGACTCTCTCTGGATAATAAAACGTTCAAGGCATTATTATATTTCTACAGCTTGGGTGTCTGCTCGATAAACAAACAAAAACGTAAGTAATTTATGTACAGACTCTCTCGCCACTATATTTATTAATTGTTATTTATCGGCATTGCGCAAAAGAGCCATATGCAATATAATTTACTTACGTGAACAATTTTCTGTAATTTCTGCAAGGAATTCTCGCTCAACGTTTTGGCATTATTCTTAAGCCATCGTCTGAAGCCGCTACGTAAAAGAAATATAGGATGAGGAAAGTTGGAGAAAGTAAAACCTAACCTCTCTAATAAATGTCCATCTTCTGATCACAACTAGGCATGTACGAGGAATGTCCACGTAAGTAATTATATTCATAATTTGAGTTTGTTTGAGTTTCGTTACCACGAAAACAGAATTACCTACGTATTTTGAAGTTGGTACAGTCTGCAACGAAAGAAACGTTCTCTAGAAAGGGGCAGGAAGTTTCGTGACATTCAGTGAATCCATTTTAAAATTATACACGGATAAACGTAAAAAACATATGCAATCAAATTTAGAACGTCCTCCTTCGAAGGAAAGGGGAGGTGGGGGTAAGGAGGAAGGAAAAGCCTACCTGGACACGTTAAAATAATCCGCACAACTTTTCAATCAATCCAACCAAGTTTCTTTAGGTGTACAAAACACTATAATTTGCATGCTCAGTTCTCCAACGTTCTCTGCCTCCTACATATGACAATTTTACTGTAGTGTAAGTTTTGAGTCTTTTATACACCTGAGGAAGCTCTACTGGATCGAGTGAAATATTGTGCGATTTATTTCAAGAACGTGTCCAGTCTGTTTTGAAGATTGCTATTTACTGAGTCATTATAAAGGCCACTCATTTTGCGTACTCTCATTGGCCAAAATTAGACTTGGCCTCAACTTAGCGCTGACGAAGTGCAGCGGTCGATTGTAGGACTGACCCTATCTACACCCACTACCTCTTGGCCTCTCTTAATCTGTAAAACAGCTGAGAGAGAGAGAGAGAGAGGGGGGGGGGGAGAAAGAGAGATCAAAACCTCACCACTTCCATATGAAAAAAGCATTTCAGACTACTGAACTGAAGACCTATGGGAAGAAGTTCTGCCTTGATTACTAAAGCACAGTATTTCCAATAATTAATCTTCTTGTTAACTAACTTTTCAAGTAATAATCTACACATCCATATATATATATATTTCATGACATTCTATACAAGTAGACAGCATACATGCTTTAGCTTCATCCAAGATTAATGTTAGTATTTCCGATTTATAAACTATATATAGCCGTTATATAACAACCGGCCAATTACGCAACACCACAATATCTAAAGCAAACAATGAACGTTAAAACACAATATTTCATATCTGTTTTCACTGCTGATTCTTTCATAACGCTTTCAATAAAAAACAGTTATATATTTTAAATCCTTCAACAATAGATTTGAAATTTAATATTTTAAATGTTTTTCTCTCAATATTGCAGCATCAACAATACAGCGAATTTATGGAATACACATGAAAGTCGTCCCTCCGAGTGAAAAAAACGTGTTTCCCGAAAAAGAGTTGTTACTTGCCACATCATGCTGTTCTGAAGCTAACTACTTCAACACCTAAAGTGAAAGGTGTATTTGAGGGGAGCACTAAAACACCTTTGGTGTCCCTAAGTGACAAGCTCATGGAGGTCCTAAGCTACAAGACGATCTCCTCCCTCTTCTAGTGCGATTTCGCGGTCATCGTGTTCCGATGTATGTGGACATCGCGAAAATGCACCGGGCCGTACAAATGCATAACAAAGACGTGGACTACCAAAAAAATGTGTGGGGAAAGTCCCCAGTCTCCACTGTACGTGACTACCGGCTGCTAACTGTGATATACGTGACTGCCTCGGCCAGCTTCTTGGCCACAAGATGCTTGCAGCAGCTGGTCGTAAACAAAGGTGCGCACTACTCTTTCGCAGCGAAGGTTAAGCAAAGAGACTTATTATGGACGATTATCTGGGTGGTTGCGATAGTGTTGCTGAAGCAATCGAACTCCAACAGTTAACCCGATTTTTTGCGAATTACGGAAGTGGTTTTCCTGTGAACCTGAGGTGCTCCAAACCGTTCTTTGCCACATGCGAGAGATTGACGTGCCATTCCAGCCATGGACAGCACAATCAAAACTCTCAGTGCTGAGTGATCCTCATCCAGTGAAGAATTTGGCATCATTGTTCCTCTCCTCCCCAAATTGTAAAATGGATGATGATGTCAGAAATCATCTAGATTTTTTACCCTCTTTGCCATCTCTCCCCCGTCACAAACAAGGTCAAGTTGTTGCTACAATCGCTGTGGGAAGTGAAACTAGGTTGGAATGACAACCTTCCTATTGAAGTAAGTGATCAATGATGTTGAGTCAAATCTTACAAAATATGTTTTTCTTCCAGTTACCTGCAAAGTCGTCAGAACATCGTACACTTGTGATTTAAGATATACTAACAGTCAATACTTACCCTTAATAACAACTCAAGACTATGGTGGTATACAATTATCCTCTTCTTCAGTAGAAGCGCTGTATATATCAGTATTGTCTCCAAGCCGAAGGTGTTTATAAGATCTGAAATGTTATTAAACACTTTCAATTCTCATGTTTATGATGACAGAAATGCTAACGAATACATTGCATATTTTGAAGATTAAATTAATGCATACACACCTTGTTTGCTGTTTTACTTAGTCTTCAGTACTTCTTCAGTAACTTTTGCGTAAACCTTAAATTATACCATTTGTGCAAAGCACAAGTTTACAGTATGTACACAGAGAACATAATAGTTTTTACTACTTTAAACTACAGCTTCATTATTATTTCACTTATTCTGATACAGAACAGCGGACGTGAAAGATAACTAACGTCTTATTATCTGTATGTGGGAGATGAGATTTGTGGTCGTAAAATACTCCTCGCCCGCTCTCGTGTCTGGGCCAATTTACCTATTTCCATAAATTTTGCAGATCATTAAATAATTATTATCTGGGATTTTCGGTTTCTCTTTCTTTTCTTTTTAACATTACTTCACGCTCAAACCTAAATAGATGCAACTATAAACTAAAACATACTTCCCGAATAATCGAATTTTCACATATTCTGACTGGACGTTTTGACTTAACTGACTTTTAGATACAATAAACCAACTCCAAATATGGGCTAACTCTAAAAAGAATTTGTATCTGATAAGTAAAGGTTCTCTCCCAACAATCGGGGATCCGAGAACTGCGCATATATTTAGACAGAGGAAGGTCACGAAGGAATACTGGCAAAATCTGCCGTTCCGACAGCAAAGGGAAAATCCAATATGTCATTTTCTAAACGACTGATACTGTACTTTCATATTAAAATTCGTTTTTCTAGCACGAGTCGTTTAGCAAATGACATTTTGCCTGAATCTAACTCATTTGACCTACAACTTGTTTTTATATATTTTAAATTAGTATTTGGCGACCATGTTGACTTCAAGGTGGGAACATTGTGAATAGTTTGTAATGTTATCATAACCTGCTAGTGATAATGCATCTTTATACTAAATCTCGGTTTTGCAGCACGAGCTGATTGGTACAAGACTTTGGGCGGCCATATTGAATTCAAGATGGTGACATTTTGAACAGTAATACTCTTCGTAAACGTCTAGTGATACTGTACTTCCATACCAAAATTAGTTTTTTTCTAGCAAGAGTCGTTTAGCAAATGACATTTTGGGAAAAACGATTTTATTCTATCGTGGTTGCTAAGCCAGATGTAAAGAGGCCGTTGGGAAGATCAAGACGAAAATAGGATGACAATATTACAAGAGACCTTCAAGAGACAGATGTACACCGTACATCTGTAACATGATGAAACTAGCTTGTTGCCCAGCATATAATCCAAGGGCGAACGTTTGTTACTGCGGCGATGAACTTGCGAAATCCGTAAGTCATAGATTAGTTAGATAGTTAGTTAGTCTAGTTCTTATTCTCTGAGAAACTCTTGCAATTATAAACAGAGAAATAAATGTTAAGCGTTAAGTCATCATTGAACATTGGGATTATACGCTTCATAAAAACAGTAAGTAAATATAAATAAAAAGCTCGATTGGATTATGCGAAATATTCTGCTAAAGTAGGGCTTTTTCAAAACTTAGGTGATGGTGACATGTGGTGTTTACAAAATGGATATGTTCTGTTGCATACGTCAGGATTTGAAGGAAAAAAAAAAGATAAGTTAATTATATTATTCAAGTAGTTAATCGAGGACTCATAAAACAGAAAAATTGAACTGACGAGAGGAATCCTATCGAATTCATCCTGAAGTCTGGCGAACAAATCTGTAACATGGTCAACTTTTTGATTACCATCTTAGTTTGGAAACTGAAATGGTGTCTAGTTCTGACTTCTACACCATTCATGACCTTCATTTATTCTTACTTATTAACGTTTCAGGGTTCGCACTCAAACCAAATAATCGAATTCACGGCTTTTCAACGGTTTTCAAGGTCCAAAAATTTTCAATTTCACGATCGGAAAGTTTATAAAAATAACCTTTACTGACCACACTACGACAATAAAAACCGCCCGGTGCCGGAACGAAGAGTGGGCGGACCCCAATGCACAACGTGGCGGTCGGTACGTAGTGGTGGAATAATTAAATTAGACTTCGTTCAACCTTACGATGTCAACTGATCATACAAGAATTGGGGAAGATACTAAAAAATAATAATAGAATATTTTTTTTTTTAATAATTAGTATTAATTTACCATATCCTGTCAAGGGGTTATTATTACAAGGTATCTAATTACAAAGACATTAAGAACGCTATTTCAAATGGTAATTATAGCACGCACTTACTTTGTCAAAAATAAATGAAGGAAAAAAAAAACTTATAAACAACTTGTTGAGCTCACACACATTTTTTAAATTTTTTTCTTGCTTGCTTCCTTTGGTGGATTATGTATAATGTTCACACCACTTTTCTGATAGGGCTATTTTAATTACCAAGCCGATGTACAAAGCAGCTTGTTTGGTTTTTTTAAATAAAGAACCTATAAGTCTTTAACGTTATCTGAAGGTACATTTTCTGAGTCGGTATATATAACCAACAGTTTTGCTTCATAAAAAGGTAAAAAAGCAAATAAATTTACAAAAACAATTTACATGTCTTCAAAAGTTACTCTCCTTAAGATCTGCTTTTTTTTCTGAGTCCGAATATTTTTTCATCTAATTCAGCCGTCCTTTTTCTCGCGTCGGCTAAAACTTTTCTGCTTCCAATTCTTTTTTCTCTTTAGCAGCTTCTTTTCGTTCTTTCTCTGCCTGTACTTTCATTTCCTGTCTTCTTTTCGCCAAGTACTCCGTGTAGCGGGCGTGGGCATTTTTACGCGCATGAATCGTATCAGTGGTTATTTGCATGGTTTCCACTAAACTAGCTATGATACACTGTCACAAATCTTTGTACTCCTCTGGATCTTCCACACTTATCAACTCCATAAGCAAATCATCGAGTTGTTTTTCGTTCCTTTTGTACTTTTTGCATTGATCCAAAACATGTTCACTCGAGAAAAGTTTGAGGTACTGTCGCTTTACAACATCTGCCTTTCTGCCTGTAATTCTTTTTGGCAACCAGTTATTCTAAACATTTTGTAAAATGTTTTTCATCTGCATTGTTGTAAATGACACTAGGATCTAAGCATGTGATGGCTTTAGACAATGGATACTTGATTGGTGATTTTTCGATAATTCTTTTGGTCAGGACGAGGATTGCATCCGTTGCATATCTCTTCAAGTTAAACTTGTGTAAATCTGTTTTGTTGCATATTTTTTGAGAGCATCTTTGGTGGCGAACCCAAATCTAAGAGTTTGATTGGGATAAGATTGATGGATGATATATTTACTTTGTCAATTCGATTCCTTACACTGTCCAGATGATCCTTTTTTACCACTTTCTCGACAAGAGTTAATCGTAATGAGGTAATCGTATTATAAAGCAAAGGCGTCATAGGCGAATCATTCTCAAATTCTCTTAGAAATGGTTCAAACAAACCACACTGACATAAAGAATGTCAATTTGACTGGCAACAGCTTATCATTCAGTCTCTCCTTAATCACTAAAAACTGTTGGATCCTGGTTCTTTTCTATCCTTCACTACAGCATCAACATATTTTCTGATGCAAGGCAGTATCGACATCGCCCTTTCAGCCACGCGACCGTTCTCCAACCATCTGACAGCACAGAACTTCAATGGAAAAATGTCAGATGTGTTGTGGTGAGTGAAGTCTGCTCTGTGAGCCGGCGAATCTTTAAACAGACTGTACAACGCCCTTCGAAACCCTCCTACGTCCAATTTTGTTGCGTTCATGCCCGTTTTGGAGGCCACAACTGCCAATGTGTAACAAAGTAGGGCTGTTTGGAGAATTTGAAAGATCCTGCTGAAGATCATTTAACAAATATATGTTAACATTAGGCCCATCAATAGAAACTTGTATGATTTTATTCATAATTTCAGGTAAAATAGCATTTTTAATGCCTTGAAGACGATCTGACGGTTTGGAATATCTCCCACTAACGAATATGCAGGTTCTTATTTAAGGATTCGTCAGAACACAAACTATATGAGAACATTCCTTCAATTTTTTTTCCAAACTCTTTCGAAGTACGGCGCCAAACCGAGTACTCCAACATATTCCACTTTGGTATAATCAAATCTAAGTTTTGATGCTATATCACTATCTGGAAATTGAACTTGGACACTTTTTGCACAACGAGCTGCAGCTGCAAAAGGAATGTGATTCATAACTATTTCTAAACACAAAAATGTTACTGATTTTGTCAAGGAACTAAGAAAGAAGATACTTTCATTGCTGTTTGGAGGCGCGTCGTTGAAACAGTGTTTGGCTTGGCTGTATGACTGTGTTTCCCGAAACAGAAGAAGTTGCTAATTGCATCTCAACATGATGTTGACTGGTAGAGGGTCCTGATACAGAATTGTCGTCGACCTCGTCTTTTAAAAACACCTTCAACGGAAGACATTTTTGTCTTTCTTCAATTTAAAATGTGCTTAGCGTTTTAGTGTGACACCTTAAGGGAGTGTGGCAACGTCCTTTAAATTTAAAACAGTTCCAAAGCATAGTTCGGAGACTCTAAACAGCTTTTATTTTCTTCTTAAGTTTTTTCTATAAATTTGAACATTTTCTACATTTTCAAGGTTTGATAACAAAATTCACGGCTTATCTCAATTTTTTTCACGGTATACCAAGTTCACGGTTTATTCACAGTTTTCACGGTTGAGTGGGGACCCTGCGTTTTCTTCTTACATAGCGAAGTTAAGGCCCTTATAGTCTTTTCTACCCTCAAAGTAATGTTCAGAAACCTGTACTCAATAACGATATAATCAGAGATCGTAAGTTCTGTAATAAATCTTGTAAGTACTCTACGCTAATATGAATTGTTAGGATTGGTTTGGTTGATTAGGTTAGGATATCAAAGAAGGAGAGTTAACCCAAGAACATCCCAAATATATGCATAATTCGTGGCCGTAAGGAGCGACAACAGTTCAATCTAGAAGACGTGTTGCAAATCTCCGAAACATCATATCATAGTAAGATACACACATCGTTATTCTTATATTAAGCATTATATATTTACCATCTATATACAGTAGTTGCAGGTGCAGTAAACATTAAATCTCTTTTATACAAAAAGTATTCGAACAGTTACCTGTATTCAGCAGCCTATATAATCAATATACAATCAATACTTAAAATCCATAGTCATGGATTTCTATAAACAGAAAACAACGCAAAGCGCAACGTGAAACATTCCATAGCGCTTTTTTTTTTTAACATTTAGTCCATTTGTCTTAAATTAAATTTGGCCACAGCTGCAGGTTCTCAATCGACTTCCATTTCGACTCCTCTATACGCCCCTTAAAGTTTATCAACAACTTTAAAATGCCCTTCCCCACTTCCACCTCCAACACACGTACACAGCTTCACACTCATACAAATAATAATTTGAATAAGTATTCTTTAAAGAAATAAAGAGTTCAAACGTGTGACAGGTGACTACGACACTCCACCTAACTCTATCTACAAAACTACTGCCATATTTACTGAATTGTTGTACATCAAGTTCAACCTTATTTCTGGAAGTGAAAACGGACGTGCGAATGAAAAATGAATTTTCCGCCGCAGCGTTTCCGTATGCTTTGGGAAATATCAGAAAGAATTACTATGAAATACTGCAGTAACTATTTTCACTTGAGGCTCCATAGTCTAGTGGATAGAGCGTTGGACTCATGTCCGCGTGGTACCGGGTTCAACTCCCGGCTGAAGTCTCGCTTTTCGGCGTCCACCCAGCGTCGTGAGGCAAATTGGTGAGTCACAAGAATTAAGACGTGATGACCACACTCGGTCTAGAAAGCTCCTGATACGCCTGTTCGTGGTCAGGTGACGCGTAAAGCTGACCACTCAGCCGTCACTCAGGTGGAAGCAGTTCCACCAGTCACGGACAGATGGCGTTGGGGCAGGCCCAGGACTTTTCGGTCCGTCGCGCCAAGTGGTTTTTATTTTCACTTACCTTTAATATTCGTATTCGTGTATGCCTTTCGTTGATCAAAATCCCTAGCAAGGAAAGTGCCGTTTTCCTCTGTTGTACAACTTCCTCTTGTGACCACACTCAAATATAACTGGAGCAACATGGCAGGGTTTCCTATAAAGACTAGATATTAGTTACCTACATATATAGATTCAGATTTTCTTTTAAACAGTTGCACAAGCCATTGCATCAAAATAATTATACGGCGTTACGGGATACGAACTCAACCTATTACGTTCTTATCTCACTGACAGGGTTCAAGTAGTTAAAGTCGATAATAAAATCTCAAATCCACTGATCGTGAACAGAGGGGTTCCTCAGGGATCTGTTCTCGGCCCCTTTCTGTTTGTAGTATATTTGAACGATTTCCCCGATTGCCTTCATGTTAAACCCATACTATACGCAGATGACACCACAATTATTACAGGTAATAAGGACTTGGAAGTCACGAGAAATGATGCCCAGAACTTACTAGAACTCGCTTCAACCTGGTTCAGGGCAAATAATTTGATATTAAACGAGGACAAAACTGAAAACTTGCTCTTCACTTTAAATGAAAATATTGTAAAATTGAATGGATGTGAATCCGTAAAGTTACTTGGTGTTCACCTCGACAGTAAATTAACGTGGTATGTCCATATTAATAAATTAATTAATAAATTAGCTGGAAGCCTTTTTATACTACGACGGTTGAAAGGATCTGTTTCCATGAAATGTTTGAAACTGGCATATCATGCCTTCATACACTCCCATATAACCTATGGCCTTTTACTCTGGGAAAGTGCAAATAGAGCTAAGGAGGTTTTTATTTGGCAAAAGAAGGCTATTAGGATTATAATGGGTATATCAAATAGAGAATCTTGCCGAGGTTTATTTAAATTTTTACAAGTTATGACCCTTTCTTGTGCTTTTATATATCAATGTCTTATTTTTACGAAAACTAATCCATGCGATATTATTACCTATACCCACTCTTATCAAAGAAGAAAAAAGGATATCTCATTACCATTCACGCGGCTTGATAAAATTCAAAAGTGTTATTCGATTGTGGGTAGAAAATTCTTTTGTCTTTTACCGGAGTCTGTTAAGAACTTAGATAATAAAAGATTCAAACTAGCAATCAAAAAAATCCTAATAGACTGTGAGGGATATTCATTGGAGGAAATACACTCATTTTTAACAACATAACCAAAGCTTTTGGCAAAATAAGGTAGTTGGTTTAAAATTGACAGTATGGTACAGGCACATTATTAGGTGTAATATTCTATCAAATGACGAGTATTTTTCTTCTCTGTTGTTGCTGTTTTTGTATAAATCAATTTTAAAATATTATTACTCAAAATACAAAAAGTTGCGGGTTTTCTATTATATGCATGGTGATCATATATATGTAGATATTGTATATTATATGCTGTACTTTTACCCGATTGTCTTGAACTGAATACAATGTCACATTTTACTCCAAATTTATATAATGTATACTTTCTGTATATCGAAAACACCACGAACGACATCTTCATACAGCTATTGCTGTCACACGATGTACTAACCATGTAAATAAATAAATAAATGAATTAATTAGTAAGTTACCACTGTGCTATGATCAAAACACTGCGTTGATCCATAATTTCCAAAATATCAAGAACAAACAAAATAAAGTCTAAATGAGTAGAGTCTGAAGACTTATCCTTCCTTCTTGTCGAAAAATTATTCCCTTTCTTTAAGAAGGGTGAAGGAAGTAATAAAATAAACCACTCAGTTCATAATTTTGGTCCATTAAACAATACTGTACAAGCCAAAGCAGCTATAACTGAGCGCTTTTGGATTTGTTCAAAATCACAATTGATCTGTTTCAGACGAGTTATTACTCTGTTTGCTTGTAATTCATCTTGAATTTCTTCAGGAGAAATTATCAACTAATTGAAACAAATGAACTAAAGAATTGTATAAAAGTAATACGATTTCCCCTTAGTATATTATCACCATCCTTCGAAACGTCTCTTGAGGCAAACGACGACTTGTTTTTTTTTTTTTTTGTTTACACATGACTTTCTTTTATGAATACGTGTATCTGAAAATGCAAATAAGGTGTGAAAAGAACTATTTAAAAAATTCAGTTTAGAAAAACAAAAATCGTGTAAGGTGTTCTCTACGTCACCAAAAACACATTCCTACACAAAAAGTCGCTGTTCACCTAAGAAGCCTTGAAAAGGAAGATTTTTTTATGTTACCAAGAGCGTAATAAGGATTAACATTCACATAGGTACGTATTACTTTTAGATAAAAACTGTCCTCTGGGCGTAAACAATACGCCATTATATAGAACTGTACTTACCTTAGACACATTTGTTATTTGTTTAAGTTGTGCTTGTTTTACTCAATATCTTTCAAAGGCAGTTACCCAAACGTTTAGTAATGGGGTTTATAGTTGCAAGATACGGTGTATGATCCTAATATGATAGTTTCATAAGCTTACGTTAAAAATGTTCTTATGCTAATATCTGTGCTATAGTTATATTATAGTTCTTTCGGTAGAGTTATTCAAAGACGGGGATATTATATGTTCAATACAGGCATTTGCTTCAAAGTAGTTCTGTAGAATTCTTCAAGGTGACGGGATGGTCCACAGTAACACGACTGAGCGTCTCAGTTGCGTATTACTGTGCGTGTACGGTTTGACAATGGACGTGTGAGTGGAAGAAATCAAGTTTCAGTGAATGAAGAATGAATATCAAGTTTTGTGTTAAACAACGAAAGGCAGCCACCGAAACCGTTAAGCTTTGCAACATACCTGCGGGGACATGGTTTTATTACAAAGAGGTTCGATCAAGACAGGAAGTCAGAGGATGAAGAGGAAAGATCTGGGTGAACTTCAACCTTGCGTACTCCCCAAAACGCGGACTGTATCAGGAAATAAATACAAGACCATAATCTAACCATACGTAAGATAAAATGAATTGTATGGGCGGTAACAGCACTATGGCTTACGCCCGTCCCGATACGGGGGAAGCCCCTTATCTTTGTCATGTCTAAAAATAGCTGTTAACTAAAATGATAAAACCATATAAAAGCTGAAGATCTAAGCTCTTCAGAAAAATAAAATCGTAATAAAAACTAAAGATGTATATGGTCTTTAGCAGAAAAGGTAAAAATGTGAAGGCTGTAAATAGGCTTTCACAAAAATAAAATAATACTACATAAAACTTAACAGCTATGTGACATAATCATCTCAGAGAGACGGAGATAAACCTGTCTCACGGACATACCTAAAAACTTTCCGCAACATACCTGGGTCATCCCCTAACAATGACGCCATGTCATTGGGGATGTTATAACGTTGTCTGAGATGATTATATCCGGGACAATCTAAAAGCACGTGACGAATACTTAAAACCACATTGCAATTATGACAACGTGGTGGATCCAATCGTCGTAACAGATATCCGTGTGTTAGGCGACTGTGGCCTATCCGTAGGCGACATAAAAGAACTTCTTCTAGCCTACTATCTCGGCAAGATGATTTCCATGGAGCAACAGTTACCTTAATTTCTTTCAATTTATTCACAGCTACGTCATCCCATCGTCGCTGCCATTCATTCCGAGTAACTTGCTTATAATATATCATCATGTCCTGAAATGGGACATGTGGAATATCAATGTTAGCTCCTAAAGAGGCCTCACGAGCAGCTTCGTCTGCCAATTCATTTCCATGGATACCAACATGACTTGGTATCCACGAAAAGACAACCTCACCACCGGCAGAGCAGATGGCGTGTGTCTTACATAGAATATCTTGCAAGAGCGGATGTTTCGAATACATTTGAACAACACTCTTCGAATCTGTACAAACAAGGATGCGGTTGAAACCATGAACAAGACTAAAATCCAAAGCCTTTAAAAGAGCATATAGCTCAGCAGTAAAAATTGTGGCTTTGGGATTAAGACAAAATTGACGGGCTTCCCCTTCTACAACAAACGCGCATCCAACAGATTCATCTGATTTGGATCCATCGGTAAAAACAGAGATAAAACGTGGGTACTGACTCTGCAACGCAAGAAAACTTTGCTGGAATTCAATCATGGAGGTCTCCGATTTCTTAACGGTTGACAAAGAAAGATCAATCCGTGGGCGGGCAAGTGTCCACGGCGGACGGAGACTAAAACGGACAGGACAGACAGTTGGGCGGTCTGCATTCAGATTCTCCAACAACTCTGATGCTCGGATGCCAAGTGGTCGGGTAGCGTGACCACGGCGTTCATATAGGGCTCGTTGGACTGGGTATACCACTAAGTTATGTGCTGGGTGGCTTGCCAAAGATGATATCTTAGCAAGATAGCTCAGCACACAGTACATCCTATGAATCTCGAGCGGTGGCTCAGCAGCATCAACACAAAGACTGGTCACTGGACTTGTGCGATACGCGCCAGTGGAGAGTCGAATTCCAGCGTGATGGACACTATCCAGAGTATGTAACGCTGATAAACGTGCAGAGGAATAAGCGTGACAACCATAAGTAAGTTTAGAGAAAATGAGTGCGCGATAAAGGCGCAACAAAGTTGTATGATCAGTACCCCAAGTGGGATGACTTAAAACACGTAATAAATTCAGAGCTCTAGTACAGGAAATTTTAATTTGGCGAAGGTGACTACGCCAATTTAACTTGGTATCAAAAAATAAACCGAGGTATCGTACCTCCTCGACGAACTGGAGTTGTCTGTCTCCAAGAAAGAGATCCGGGTCAACGAAACAAGTTCGTTTACGGCAGAAGTGGACACAGACTGTCTTCGTTGGTGAAAAACGAAAACCAGTCTGGTGTGACCAGTCAACAAGACGGTTAAGCGTCAACTGGATCTGCCGGGCTGCGAGGTTGATATTCGCAAATTTACTGACAATCGTCAAGTCGTCGACATATAAAAGACCTTGTACAGGAGGGCGAATACAAGCCATAACACTATTCACTGCAATAGCGAACAGTGTTACGCTCAGCACACTCCCTTGAGGTACGCCATTCTCCTGTAAATAACGCTCTGAGAAACGATCACCAACACGCACACGAAAATAGCGATCCCTAAGAAAATTTGATATAAAATGGGCCATGTGGCCCCTTATGCCCCAATCATGAAGCTGGTGTAGTATCCCATATCTCCAGGTGGTATCATAGGCCTTATCTAAATCGAAGAACACAGTAAGAACATGTTCATTCCGGAGGAATGCGTTCTGAACAATAGACTCTAACCTGACAAGATGGTCGACAGTTGATCGATACTGGCGAAACCCACACTGATCATTAGAAAGCAAGTTGTTATGCTCCAAGTACCACATTAGGCGTCGGTTTATCATTCTCTCAAAAAGCTTGCATACGCATTTAGTGAGAGCAATGGGCCGGTAACTTGTGAGGTTTAGTTTATCTATGTCAGGTTTCAGAATCGGAATTACAATGGCTTCTCGCCAAACAGCAGGGAAGTTATCAGTCCTCCAGATCTGATTATAGAGATTAAGCAAGAAGACCTTTCCTTGGGAGGGAAGGTGTCGCAGCATTTCATAATGAATATCATCCAGTCCAGGGGATGTGTTTCTAACATCCCGCAAGGCAGTTTCAAGTTCCCACTCC
>JAGDQP010008825.1:12816-61477 GCA_022664845.1 Lepisma saccharinum | reverse complement strand
ATTTTACAGTTTTTCTTCGATAAAGGCGAAAACGCAAGCCAGGCGGCTGCAAATGTGAATAGTGTTTATGGTTCTGATACTGTAACAGCCAATCACGCGCAATTTTGGTTTCGTCGATTCCGTTCCGGTAATTTTGACGTCAAAGATGTACCACGCACTGGAAGGCCACGTGTCGAAAATGTCGATAAAATCATGGACATTGTCGCGTCCAACCGTCATGTAAGCACTGTTTCGATTGCCCAAGAGCTAAACATTGCACAAAAAACCCTGTGGAACCATTTGCATAAGGCTGGATACACAAAGAAGCTTGATGTATGGGTGCCACACGAGTTAACGCAAAAAAACCTCATGGACCGAATTTCCATCTGCGAATCGCTGCTGAATCGCAACAAAAGCGACCCATTTCTGAAGCGGTTGGTGACTGGTGATGAAAAGTGGATCACTTACGACAACGTCACGCGAAAACGGTCGTGGTCGAAGCGCGGTGCGCCGGCGCAAACGGTGCCCAAGCCAGGATTGACGGCCAGGAAGGTTTTGCTGTGTGTTTGGTGGGATTGGCAGGGAATTATCTACTATGAGCTGCTCCCCTACGGCCAAACCCTTAACTCGGAACTATACTGTCAACAATTGGACCGTCTGAAGGCAGCAATCGCCCAGAAGCGCCCAGCTTTGGCCAATAGGAGAGGCATTGTATTCCACCAGGACAACGCCAGGCCAGACACATCGATAGTGACTCGCCAGAAGCTCCGGGAGCTTGGTTGGGAAGTTCTTATGCACCCACCTTATAGTCCGGACCTGGCACCGAGTGATTACCATCTGTTCCTGTCCATGGCGAACACGTTTACTGGTGAAAAATTCGCTTCAAGAGAGGCTTGTGAACATCGACTGTCTCAATTTTTCGCCAATAGGGACAAGGGCTTCTGTGAGAGAGGCATCATGATATTACCTTCCAAATGGCAACACGTTATCGAACAAAACGGCGCATATGTGACCTAAATCGGATCATTCTAACTATGGTAAGTTAAGCCTTCAATGTCACGCAAAAATAATGGATTACTTTTTACTACACCAGATATTTAGTATTTTAAAACCTCTATAACTTGTGGACTTTCTCTTTGGATTTGAACTTTGTTATGTATTAAATGTATTTTGTATCAATGCAATAGATATGATGTATGCAGTATCACCATACAGTTTTAGTGATGTATGTTAGATCAGTAAACGTACACGTAGTACGAAGCTTTTTGCTTCATATGGGAGTACATGCAGTCTAGAAATGAAATTCTAAAGATTAATATACGGTACTTCCTTTCGTCGTTTTTCAGAGCTCGAAAATTAACTTGTTTGATGTACAAATGTCTTGATTCAGTGTTGCTAAGTTACTCCTTTGGATTTTTTTCTGAACATCTCCTGTGAATTTGAGAATGATGCAAAATCTCGGATGAAGGAGGATTCTCTATTCTGAAGCTTTTTGAACGCACTCCCCTTTTCGGATGACAGTTCCCTGAGAAGAAGTAACACATATTAATTGTGATAATGCACCATTGGATTAAGCATGTTTACGAGTAACAAGTGTCAGAGCCTCATTTTGATGGAAATTCGTATGTAGGTACAGTGCCTAGGTAATCATTTACAGGCAAAATTATAGGTGCTGCCTGCAACAAATAACGACAGGATAATCCGAGAAAGATGGAACGAAGAGAGCAAGTAAATCGAATACAGAGTACGGAAAATGCCTTTTCTTTCATAAACTGTTACATATATTGAAAGCAAATGGCTATTAATGGATACTGGATAGGAGGTGATATATGCTGGATGGTATGACGACCATGACCGCCATCTTGAAAGCGGTCATCTTGATTATGCTTCAATTTTTTAAAATAGTACGTGGGCCATGTGATGTATTAATCTGTGCTGGAATGTTTCAAGATACCCAATGATGAAGTTAACTTTGACATAACTCTAATCCTGTAGAAAAAAATGACACGTGATATTGACCTGGTGAATGTGTAAGCCAAGTGATGAAAAAGCATTTTTGTTGAAACAGTTGAAGGAACGAAAACCAAACGGCTACATAAGAAGTACCGTTATGTCGGAAAATATAATCCTCATGGCCCTCAACATGAAGTGCATTATACAGTTTTAAATACACTAACGGAAAATGAAGTCTCAATTTCAAGAAGGCGTAATGCTGGGTGAGAATGACATTCTCAGGTCAATTTTATGTGTCATTTTGTCCGACAGGATTAGAATTATGTAAAAATTGACTTCATTGTTGGTTTGCTTGGAACATTTCAGCACTGACTGAAATATCACATGACTCATTTACAATTTTAAAATTTTGAAGCATAGATGGCCGCTTTCAAGATGGCGGTCATGGTCGTCATACTATCCAGCATATATCAACTCCTGTCTAGTATCCATTAATAGCCATTTACTTTCTATATATGTAACAGTTTATAAAAGAAAAGGCGTGTTCCGTACTCTGTGTTCGATTTACTTGCTCTCTACGTTCCATCTTTCTCGGCTTCCCCTGCCGTTCTTTGTTGACGACAGCACCTATAATGTCGTCACTGTACCTGCATACGAATTTTTATCAAAATCGGATTCTGACAACTGGCGAGTGTTCCTTGTCAGACTTAATTTACGTATTTCCGTAGGAAGATGGCCAACCTTTGTTCCTACTACACCTGGGGCGATTTCGCGCCTTGAATTTGAGTACACACTGAAATGTAAGACATTTGGTGAACATTGAACCAATAATTTAAAAAGTCACCTTGAAAATTTGTAGTGAGTAGAGTACCGTACCAAAATACCAAATGTATTAAACATTCGCGTTTCTTTCGAAACACACTCGAAAATTTTGTGCTGAATTACTTGTGTAAATAAACCGATAATGGGCTTTTTATTTCATCAGTGTCCTAGGTATCTCATTTTATATGTATGAAACGCATATAAAATCAACAGTGTTGTAATTAACCCTACTGACAGAAAGTTTCTTTTAAACTGTTTCAGCATTTGGAACCACTTGATCAGTATATCTCAGGTTGGAGGCGTTACAACAGTTGTAACAACTCATTATATAGAAGAAGCACGGCAGGCTAATAAGGTTGGTAGAATTGTGCGTATTTTGCTTGAGTGAGTCATTACTGGAGCGTATTTAGCATCTTAAAGGAGTTAACAAATCTAAGGAAACAAATATTACAATTATTGTTAGAAATGTTGAAATGTGAATGTATTTAATACAAAAAGACTGACAGAAACTGTGGCATAAATTTTGAGAATAAAAGACATCTTTAATTTTAAGGAGGAAGAAAATTGGTTAAAGAACAAACCGTAACTACCTGGCTCTGCACCCCACCATACAATTTTCAGTTGATGCGCCCTTACTCGTGTGATCTATCGGTCTTTCCTGTTTTTATTATTATTCGGTCACGAAATCACCGTCCCCAAGACTCGTGCGTCCCCGTGGGAATTGCAGAAGTGGAATTTACGCTCCTTACTTTTTTCTATAGCAGTGTTTCTCAGCCTTTTCATTCTGCGACCCACTTTTATCATATCTTCTGGCTGGCGACACACGAAAGTAATTTTCTTGTTCATAGTAAGGGATTTCGTTTCACGTTATATTAAATAGCCTCCTAAAGACTTCAACACAGACAAACACATTAGAAACCTGTAATATTTGCTTTTCATTTCAAAACATGGCAGTTGAATCCTAATTATGTTATCCAAAAACTATTCAACAAAATCATTACCTTCAGTAATTATAAAAATACCAAGCAAATTAAAATACTTCCTTCGAAATTTATTAGTTTTAACCTACATAACAATAGTTAAATTTAATTTTTCGCCCCTTTGCACACAACCTGCGACCCCCAGGTTGAGAAACCCTGCCCTATATTAACAGGAAAGTTCTCCTATAAGAGGAACCTAAAGAGAAAGTTTGTTTAACTGCAAGTATGTAAATTTGCCATCGGGCCCGCAGGGCCACCAGGCTGGACTTCTGGCCAACTTGGGCCACTTTCGTCCTGTTATAATTATTGTAGTCTAAGTGAATTATAATTAATTGAATTTAGGTTTATTGAATCAGATCCGTCCTAGTCCAACTAGCTCACTCCACCACAAACTCTAGAAAATTCACTAGATTCAAACTATAGATTTTAATATGAATTGATTCTTGTTCTAAATTGTTTGATCTGGAAGTGGACAAATTGTAAGCTACTTAAATAGTTGTGCTTTGCACAGGTTATTGCACAGGTTGTGTGTTGATTAATGAATTTGATTGATAATTCACACGCCTAGCTAATATTACAGTTAATTAAATAGTTAAAAGAGTTGATTTTTTGAAATTAATTAGATTTTTGGGAAAAAAAGGAAGTTTGGTATTAGATTTATTTCTATAGTTTGTTTACTGCTCACAGCCGATTTAGTTTTTTCTTAGGTTAATTTCAAAATAACCAATGAGAAGCAGGCTTTGACTTTCTGTTGTAACACTACTACCAGACAAGATTCCGGGTGGATACAAGCAGCAGGAAGGATGTAACAGAATAGAGCTCCGCAACTCAAGGCGAAGTTGACCAAATTAATATATGCTAACGAGATGTGATCGAAAATGCTGGACAATATATAAGTACCATTGGTGTGTCAAAAATTATTGATTCTGCAGCCGAAAATTACGAAGTGTATATTCGTTAATAGTTAGCCTGTCGTTTAAACAAAGAATGTGAATAATACGATTAAAACAAAAAAGTAGAGAGAATTTCAAGGGAATTTATGGATTCTTTCTGTACTGGATTTTAATTATGGAAACAAGTTGATGTAGTTTTGTATTTTTTTGGAACTGAGTTATAAAGAGAGTTGGATTGTGCAGGAGTTTGTAATAATGGATTCATGAATTTGGGAACGGAATGTAATAGTTCAGTAGACGGAACGTAATAGTTGTAGTAGGAATGGGGACAAAGAATTGGTATTTAGAACTGGACTGTTATGATAGATCAGTAGGTGGGATTTGGAGCAGAATTTCAATGGTTCTATTGGATTAATGCTTGGATGGTTATCTCTATGGTCTAATTGCTTATTGGGCTTTTTCGGAGCTTGGATTATTGGATTGCTGGCTAGTCGCCGTTAACGGCCGGTATCAATGCTTGATGGAGTAGAACAGACATGTGGTTGGGCAGTCATGTGCACGGACTTTAGTTTAGCAAAAAGGGAACAAGTGAACTTGTCTGGAGTAGAAAGTTTTTTATCGGTGATTATATGGGGGTTACAGACGGTAGAATAGGTTCATGTAGAAAATGCCAGTGGTTCAACTCGATTTGGATGCATTGATAACCTCTTTTTGCGTTTTTGATGTTTGAAGACAGATACAGATTATGTGATAAGATTTTGCTGAATAAGTCGCTGGCTAAACTACGGTACTGTCGTAGCTTTTAAAGCTGACGTTATTGCATGCCCTAGCGGATATTTTCTGTTGAAACAACATAATCTTGCCATTTTGAATTAATTTGACTAGAAGAAGTCGGAACCGCCTCACGAGTTAAACAAAAATATATGCCATCGATTATAAGGAAACCCTATTTCTCGTTACTCCTCTAGTACAAAATTACTTTATTCTGGTTCTCAATTGTAAATAGGGGCCACAGTGGCTCAGTTGGTAGAGCGCTTACATCTGGTACTAGGGGTTAGCGGATCGATTCCTACTCATGCCATGTGGGCTTTGTGGTGGACAAACACCGTGTGTTTGGGTTTTCTCGGGGTTCTTCCGTTACCTCCCACTTTCTTCATTCCACCAATTCATCCCATCATCATCCATACGGCCTGAGCCATAGTTGCCTAAAGGCCTTAAAATACATTCAAATTCAATTGTAAATAAATCAGTTATTGAGATTATACTCCCGAAACCATCGATTAAAGTTATGTTTTGAAAATGTTCCCGAAAATCAATCTGAAATATTAGTAAAGGAGGCTTGTTTCATTATTTAATTATATTTTTCTGATATTCATTTGTTCACATTAGATATACATCGCATTTTTATTATTGTAATCGATTACTGTATTAGTAGTGTATTGTAGTGGATATTCTGTAATTGATTAGATATTACTTAAATAGAATCATTTTTCCAAGTGATGGAATTTTCAGGCTTTTTTATAGACAATCTTATATGCAGCTTAGGTAGGGGGTGTTCCAAAAACAGGTTAACCGGTTTCGGTTCAGTTTGTAGCTTGAACCGAATCAGTCGGTTTGGACTTCAAACCGGTTCGGTTCGGTTTGGGAACGGTTCGGTTCGGTTTGGGAAAAGTTCGGTTCGGTTTGGGAAAGGTTCGGTTCGGTTTGGAAACGATTCGGTTCAGTTTGTAGAATGGTTCGGTGCGGTTTAAGAACTGTTGGACCCTGTTTGAGGACTGTTTTGTCCGATTTCAGTTCAATATTCGAAATCGATGGAAATGCAGTTTGCGTTATTAGGAACCGTCCACCCAGAGATTATAATGGGGCTGTAATGTTATGTTTTTCGGTATAACTTTATTCAGATGTAAAATTATTTCGATATTCCTGAAACAATTGAGGATTCATACTGTGTGAGTACTTTCAATGATGCTTTGGAAATTGGAATTAAACTCTTAATATCAGTTGGGAGACAGCTATACGGCATGGGCGGATTTACGAGAGATACCCTGAAAGGTGGGGGGATAATTACTTGAAGGGTGGATGCTATTCGAGGGGAAGCTACGTTTAGAATGAAACATTAAACTCATCGGCTAGGTGTGTTCCAAACACGGTTAACCAGTTTCGGTTCGGTTTGTAGTTTAAACCGAATCATTCGGTTTGAACTTCAAACCGGTTCGGTTCGGTTTGGGAACGGTTTGGTTTGGGAAAGGTTCGGTTCGGTTTGGAAACGGTTCGGCTCGGTTTCGGTTAATCGTTCCAAACCGGTTCAAGTGGCAAACCGAAACCACGGTTTACGTTTTCAGGAACCGTCCACCCCTAAGCTTAGGCTACTTAGTAGGCAAATTTATTTGTAAGATAAAAAAACGAGGGTCGAAAGGATTACGCCATCCGGATAACAATGAAAGGGAAAACTCATGTTAAATCTTCATTTAAGAAGATATCTGTTTTATTATTATCTTCTTACACATGTAAGACTTCTGTCTTACGCTGCTTTTCACAAAACTTTATAAGTTTCAGATTGGAGTTCTAAGTAATAGAACTATACATATATACTATATTGTTTATTCAAGTTTGACAACGTGTTTTTGTCGTTTCCAAGTTTTGGTGCTGCGAACTGTCGGTTTAAAGAAACTGGACAAAATTCATAAAATTGAGGTTGTTAAAGTCCATTCGCTAAAACCCTGAGGATCTAAGATCTTATATTTCAACATACTTTTTTTTTTCAATATAAGGAAGTACATTTAAAAGAATGACAACTGTGTTTCTTGGCCGAATGGCAAATGACACAAGAAATTCATAAACTGATATATTTTCAAGTCAAGTGAATGGTTTGCATAGATATTCCAACGATGTAACGATTCCTTCTTCAGAATGTGGGATATCCGAGACGCTTGTCAAAAAATAAAACCTGCTTTCATTATCAGAAATAAGGAAGGCGGGAGGAAAGCACGATTTTAAGAGGATTACTGATACCTATCGGCTATCTTACCTCAAGTTCGCATGGTCTGAGCGAATAGCCTATACAGTATTTGTCAATTTTGTTACGAGTTCTCAAGTGAAAAAGTACCGGTTAGTATAGTGTTAACCCCCAATGACAAAATATTTAAGGCGAACTTATTGATACTATATTGTGACCTCGAACAGTTGTGCCTGTACAACATTTGCAGTATTTATACCGCAAAAACAGCATTTTTTTTACTTACAAAGAATGATGATTTAAGTTTACTCAAGCTAGGCTAATACAGGGTGGGGCAAGGTTACCTGGCGAGTTTCAAAAGAAAATTTACAATACGAAATATAAGAAAGATAAGCTTGCTTTGCTCCAAGCGCGTTTGCTTATGTGAGGTGTAATTATCGCTGTGAAATTAATTGTGACAATCCTTGGTGACATGCCAAGAGTTTTAATTAACGAGCTTTAAAAAATTACCAATAACCAACACCTAACAACTACTGCATCAACTAGCGAACATCATGTATAAATTTTACACCTGTCCAGTGTCGTTACCGTTGCAGACCATACATTCGTCAACACCAAGTCTTTCAAGAAACGTATTGTTTCTACCCAGTGTCGGATTCAGGATTTTTGTAAAGAGGGGGTGGAGTAGACCAGGAACATTTTCAATATTTTCCCGCTAAGTGATTTTTTTAAAGTATAAATTTATTTTGTTTTCTGTCACATTAGTAAGTTTTATCATGAAATATGACGCCGGTATCCCTAAAAAGTAATATTTCTTCATACATTGGGTGGATCCGGAAGCAAATTGTTGAAATAAGGTTAGACGAAAGCTTTTCCTGGCATATATTGTTGAAATAACGTTATACAAATATAGTATTTTTCCTTTAGGAGGAAGCACGCGTCCCCTCTCTGTATCCGCCACTGTAAATTCTGCACAGATTGTTTCGTTTTAATTTAGTTTTAAAAGCATAAATATTGTACATCCTTCTATGATGATAGGACGAATGAATCTCACGTATCGTTGGAAAATGTCCCTCAAATTGCTTAAACTATTATTACTGATCGCTCTAGATCAGCCTGTCAAATATGCGGCCCCCACAACCGCGATTCCGCGAAGTGTGGTCCCCGGAACTTTCAGATTTAATTGACGTATTGTCCTAAAATAGTAGTAGAAAATATACATTTCCTAAACGGCAAATATTCCAACAGCTCAGAAGACAAAAAGCTTCACATAGACATAGACTAGCAGGCTACAAAGAAGGTGATTTTGAGAATTGCAGAAGGGTTTCTCCAGCTAATGATTTGTAGAGTTCGTCAAGACAAATTATTATATTTAAAGGTTAATGCACTAAAATCCTCACAACCTGGCCCAGTTTTCATCCTAGGTATTTTCAAGTACCCCTTTCGGAGGGGTTATAAAACAAGTTATTATCAGTTGGTTAGTCAGTTTCAGTGTGGAAGATGTTTGTGCACTTTTCTTGTGTTTCTACCATAGCTTTCTAAGTACAATGTCGTTTTCAAAGCATTCAAGTAAAAAAGAACAATTCAAGATGAGCGCCGAGCTTTTCAAGAAAAGTTGAAATCACATATTTATGTTGTGAGATGAAAAGTAAAATTACATGTTTGATTTGTGGGCGAACATTAGTGTTCCAAAAGAATACAATATCAGACATGATTGCGAAACTCATCGAGCAAAATATGATCAGTATAAAGAAAAGTCAAAGGAAGGTAAATTACGCTATTTTAAGGCTGCACTCGGTAAGCAACAGTACTGTCTTTGTTCACGAAAACGAAACGAGACAATGAAGTCGTTGTTAAAGGAAGCTATGTAATTGCAGAACTTACAGCAAACAATTTTTTTTAATTAGTGAAAGTGAATTTGTTAAAGAATGTCTTGTGGGGAAACTGCCGAAATTGTATGTCCTGATAAGACTCAAATTTTCAAAAACATTTCCTTGTCACGCAACACTGTTGCCGAGAGAATTAATGATATTGCTAGTAGTTTTAGTGAACAGTTGTTGGCAAAAGTTAAAAATTTAGCGGTATTTTTTTATTGCCGTCGATGAAAGTACTGATGTTAGTGGTGTGAAACAATTTGTTGTGTTTATCCGGGCATCTGATACTGACTTAAATATAACTGAGAAATTATTGGACATATTTTCTCTTAAAAAACATAACAACCGGTGAGGATATCTTTAAGAAAGTGCATGGTGTCTTGGAAAAGTACAATCTTCCGTTATCGAAAATTGTGTGTGTTGCAACGGACGGGGAAACAGAATGGATTTGTTGGTAAGTTGTGGGCTACGCAGAAAGAAGACTCTCCAAGTAGTAGGTTTCACCATGTTCACTGTATCATTTATCAGAAAGTTTTGTGTTCAAGAATTATAAAAATGAATCACGTTTTGAAATATGTGACGAAAATAGTAAATTTTATACGTTCTCGGGAATTGAATCAACGAGAGTTTTCTTCTTTACTCACTGACGTTGGAAGTGAATTCGAGAGCCTGCCCTACTACGCGAAAGTTCGTTGGCTTTCGTGTCAAAGTGGTTTACGGCGGTTTTGGCTTCTTCGAGAAAAGATTAAAATTTTCTTGGAAATGAAAGGCTAATCACCCAACAAATGTTGTGACGATAATTTGCTTTAGGATTTGGCCTTTATGATAGATATTACAGGTCATTCAAACGATTTAAATTTAAAACTATAAGGGGAAAAACAGGTTGTAGTTGCATTGTATGACAACATTAAGACTTTTAAATTAAAGCTCAGGCTTTGGGAAGGGCAGATGAACAATGGGAACTTAATTCATTTTCCTAGCTGCCAGGATTTCAGAAAGCCCCACAATGATTCTGATTTTACTCATGTTTCCTACATAAAGGAAATAATCAATGACTTTGAAGATAGGTTTGAAGATTTCAAATCGTGTGCGAACAATTTCTCTATGTTTACTGCTCCATCCTCCTTTGATATTCAGAAGGCAGGTAGTAACATCCAAATGGAACTGATTGACATTCAGTGTGAGTCTGTATTGAAAGACAAATTTAATTAAATTGGGATCCCTCAGTTTCTTCTTACTTGCCAAGCCAGTACCCTTAAATGCGACAGTTTGCTGCAAGAATACTAGTCATGTTTAGTTCCACCTACCTCTGTGAACAGTTATTTTCACTTATGAAGACAAACAAAACTCCTTACAGATCAAGACTAACAACAGAACATTTGTCTTCCATCCTAAAAATATCATCTTCACAGAATCAAGTAGCTGACATTGAAACACTTGTTTCCCGAAAAAGTTGCCAATTCGCAAGGAAAAACCAGTAATGTAAGTAGTTCAATAAATGTTCACTTGGTTATTTAGTAACTTTTATTCTGTATGTAATTTCTTTATCCGAACAAAAACACCAGAGGTGCAAAAAGTGGAGCCAAGATCTTTAGCCCTAAAAAGGTGTGAAATGGGAGACGGATGAGCCAAGTTCCTTGGTGACAGCATGTAACAGGAACAAAGGAACTTGGCGCGAGCTTGCAACAGCCTTAGGGTTGGTGGCGGTGGACGTAGTGGGTTTTAGGATCCCCACCACCCTTATAGCTTGAGGATCATGAACCTTGCCACCTCGCGCCAAGTTCCTTTGTTTCTATTACATGCTGTCACCAAGGAACTTGGCTCATCCGTATCCCATTCCACACCTTTTTAGGGCTAAAGAACTTGGCTCCACTTTTTGCACCTCTGGTGTTTTTGTTCGGATTTCACAGCTTTTTGTACGTTTATAGTATATATACTAGCTCGCTCGGCCTCGTTTAGGTCCTCGCCCCCCGTAGCTGGCTGCGCCCCCAACTTCGAGTTTTTGGGTACTTACGCCCCTTTATCGTAACCACTCTCCAGGACACTGTGCTTCCATGTTGCAGATTTTTTCCCATACCCACCACCCGTGGGAATGAGATATTTATTGAAACATAGGGAAGCTTTGCCATATTTATTCTAACCTACTTGTGATGATACAGCAAATTTGCTTCTTGTTGGCAGCCCTAAAATCCACCACCACCAACCCTAAGGCTCGAACATCATCTGGTGTTTTGATAGGATTTCAAAGCTTTTTATACGTGTATATATATATATACTGGGTTCGCCTCGTTGGGTGTGCTGCCCCAGAATTCCGTGTGCGCCCCAACTTCAAATTTTTAGGGCTACCCCCCCCCCCTTTATTGTGATCAGACTTTCTGAGGACAGCGCCCCATGCTGTGGAGACCTTTTCCCATATCGCCTCGGGGGCTGCACGCTCATAGTGGTGGTTTGATCCATTTATTGAAACATTTTCGTGATGGTACACCTTCATACCAAATTTCGTTTCTCTAGCTTCAGTGGTTTGGAAAATGGTATTTGGGCGGCTATGTTGAATTAAAGAAAGCGATTTTTAAAAAGTTTTCTTACCAAGCCGTTACCTACTTGTGATGGTACACCTTCATACCAAATTTCGTTTCTATAGCTCGAACGGTGTGGAAAAAGTTTTTGTGCGGCCATTTTGATCCAAGTTAACAACTTTTTCAAAAAATGTAAATTATTCCTAAACTAGTCTTGTTAATACACCTTTATGCCAAATTTCGTATCCCTAGTTCAAACGTTCTGGAAAATGGATTATGAAGTCAGCCATTTTGGATTCAAAATGATGTCTTTGGAGATATTTTGTAATCTACTAGTGATGATATACCATCATACTTCGAAATTTCATATTTCAATTTTTAACATTTTTTCTTACAGAAAATCGCTGATTTCGCAATAAACTTTTGTTCCTGCATAGCACGCTGACGTTTTGTGACACGCGGAACTCGGCTGCATGTACGTGTTGATACTCCCCTCAATTCACTCGTGTCGCTGCGCCAAGAATCCCACGGCAGGCCGCGCATCGAACTTGAGGAGTTTGGAGGAACTGCGTCTTTTTATCACAACCAGAATCTGCAGTCCACTGCGCCACATGATGCAACTCTCATACTCCAGAATGCTGCATCCGAATGGGGAAACTTCCACATTCTGCCTGTATAATATGCTCCTGGCAGTGCTAACGTTTGTGACGAGTAAAACTTGGTGGGACACGCAGGAGTATTGGAAGTTGGCGCGAGGAACTAGGCTCATCCATATTCCATTTCACCACTTTTTGAGGTTGAAGGAGTTGGCTGGACAGTTTGCACCCCTGGTGCTTTTGCTCGTATTTCGCGGCTTTTTACACTTGTGTAATGTATATATACTCGCTTCGCCTCATTGGGGCGCTGCCCCCAGAATTCCAAGATGGCCTCGCTGGGGCGCACCCCTTTATCGCAATCAGACTCCAGTTGGGAACTGTACCCTAGTAGGGGTGACGAGCAGAATTTATTCTAACCTACTCGTAATGGTACACCTTCATACCAAATTTCGTTTCTCTAGCTTCAGTCGTTATAAAGTGGGGCTTAGGTGGGCATTTTGGATAAAAGATGGACATATTTTTAACGTTTTCTTATATTTTCGTGACATACTCGTGATGATACACTGTCATAACAAATTTCATTTCTCTATCTCGAACGATGTGAAAAATGGTATTTCAGCTGCCATTTTGAATCAAAGATGGTGAATTTTTTAAAACGTTGTTATGTTTTCCTAAACTACTCTTGATAATACATCATTATGCCAAATTTCGTATCTCTGGCTCAAACAGTTGGAAAATGGATTTATGACGCCCGCCATTTTGGATCCAAGATGGCGTCTTTAGAGATATTTTGTAATATTTTCATAATCTACTAATAATGTTGTATTGTCAAACTAAATTTCGTTATTCTAGCGGCAGCCGTTTAGGCTGTGTATTCTTTAAAATTTTAGGGTTGGCGGCCATTTTGAATCCAAAATGGCGAGTTTTTCAAATTTTTAAAAAGTTCTCTTAATGTTCTATCAATGATGTAGTTTCATACCAAATTTCACTGTTCTATCTTTAGTCGTTTAGGCTGTGTATTCTATGAAATTTTAGATTTGGCGGCCATTTTGAATCCAAGATGGCGACCTTTTCAAAATGTCGGAATTTTTCCTTTATGTACTTATCATCCTCTACCTTCACACCAAATTTCATGTTTCTAGGTTACTCCAAACACCCTAAGCCAGTGGTCTTCAACCTTTTTTTCTCGCGTACCCCTAAGTACGTTCCCCATTCAGCATGTACAATTAAAGGTGATTAAATTAAATTAAACCCAAAGTAATTTATTAAATATGTTCCGTTGATTAATGAAAGGGGGTAAATCGTAATTATTTTTAGAACTAACCTGTTAATGACATGACTGAGTTTGTTTACGGCACGCAAACTCCTCAATTCTTGGTCGAATCAAAGCTACTTCCGGATTTAAGCGATTTCTGTGCTTCGTTTTTATTGACGTCAACGCAGAGAAGTCCTGCTGCCACAAGTAAGTTGACGGGAATGGCAGATGTTGTGAAATGGCAATGTCACTAATTTCTATTCTTTCGGGGTAAAAATCCAAAAGTCTGATATTGGGAAGCTCTCGAAACGGATATTTCCAGTAGACTGTTTTTATGTTACAGGTGAGATTACAGTTACTAAAGCCGGTAGTGTTAAAAGAATTTGTTATCCAGTCTTGGGTCTTCTTGTTCAATTTCAGGAAAGTATTTCAGAAAGTGAACACTGAGATTTTGTAGGTGGCATTTCATTTACTCCAAAACCCCTCAATACACTAACACAATTTTGTTCCGAAAGTTCAAAAACAGTTGGGAAAACTGCGATATTTCCTTTATTAGCATATTCAGCCCAAAATAAAAGCTTTCGATAAAATACTTTTACCTTATCACGCGCGCTGAAAATATTGCTGTCAAAGCCTTGCAACTAAAGATTGAGATCATTCAATTTGTTGAAAATATCTGCTAAGAAAGCAAGCTGCAAAATCCACTTTCATCTTCAAAATATGTAATAAAAGCGGATTTCAATTTGGAAACACTTCACTTGGTTTCTCAGTTCAAAAAGGCAAGTCAACGCACGTCCTTGTGACAGCCATCTCACCTCAGTGTGCAACAATAGTTGAGCATGTGTGGATCCCCTCTCCTCGCACATTTTCTTAAAAAGACGAGAGTTCAATGCATGCGACTTGATTAAATTTATCACTTTCACTGCAACGTTCAGCGTTTCGTGTAAATCTGGAGTTATTTTTCTCGCAACCAAATTTTTTCTGTGTATAATGCAATGTTGCCAGGTTACATTAGCACGAGAATACGAGAAACAAGACCGCTTTTATGGCCTATCATTGAAGCCCCATCAGTGGATACACTGACACACCATTTCCACTCCAAACCTAATTCTACTGTTATGAAATTGTCAAGAATTTAAAAATTATCATCTTTCCTTGTATAGATTCATCAATTGAGTTGCAAATCTCCTGTCTATTCTAATACTTTCTACAATTTGCGCCACGACATCCTGTGCCATATCAGAAATTCTACGAAATAGACAAGAGATTTGCAATTCACTTGTGTCAGAATCCGGAATTGATTTTATTATCACAGGAGATTTTATGTCTAACATATTTTTCTGCTATAATCAAAGCACCGAGGACAGTAAGAGATTCTACAGCATTACAAGGTGATTTGTTTTTGGCAGCTAGTAATGCTAACTCATACGATGTCTCCAATGCCACTTTCGATGATCGCGCAAAATTATGTATTGCGTTGGAAGTTTTATCATTTTCTGCTTTGCGTTTGAAAAACTCAACTGACTTGTCCATATACTCGCTATGGTTCGTTACAAAGTGTCGATTGAGTAAGGATGGTTTCATCGAGCTGATAAATTTTGATTGCAAATAGTGCAGAGGAGAAGAGGTGGATCACCGATATTTGAAACAAGCCCATCTTTTATGTACGAATCACTGTAATACCTTAATTTGACGTTTTGCCTGATTTTCGGATTTTTGCACTTGCTCGCAGGTGGTTCCATACTACCCGAACTAACACAATATGATGAAACAGAAGCCGTTACATTGTCTCGCACTATGCCCATTGGCACTTTCTTCGTTGATTTTACGTTTCCCTCTTACGATAAACTTATCCATGCTGCACCGAGGAAAATTCCAAATTATAGAGGAGAAGCTTGAATGGTTACAAATTGTTCGACGTTTCTTAATTCGCAAAGATTAAAAAACGTACTTATCAACTCGACCACGCCACTGAAGTTAAACAGGTTATCGGAAATTCGCCGAAATAACAAGAAAAAAGCTGAGCAACTGCGTCTCTACTCGAGGATTCGGAAGAACGCGCACGAATAACGAAACTTGCAGTACTGTACTGTTCAAGAATCAGGATCCTAGAATGTGAAAGTTTTAGGGAAGATTGTTTTGTCCCTTCCCTCCCTCTCCATACAAGGTCAACACCCCCATGGCCAGGGTCCCCAAAATAACGTCTTGCTGCTACCTGCAGTAGCAGGGGACACAGATGGAAGTAATTGTGACATTCCTGTCCTGTACCGTTAGGCAGAGCATCTTTTATTCTAATGAAAGAAGGAAATATCCGTCCCCTCTGATCATTGAGAACCTTTTGTTTCCTAAGGCTACATTTCTACACTGACCGTAGTTCCTTGTCAAAAATACAAAAATGGAAATGTCGTATTAGGTAAGGTTACGTACCCCCAGGAACATCTTCGCGTACCCCTGGGGGTTCGTGTACCCCCGGTTGAATACCACTGCCCTAAACAATATGATGAGTGAGTGAGTGAGTCAGTCAGTCAGTGAGTGAGTCAGTTAGCCTAAAATGTGCAATTTCAGGGGTCCACAACTAGAACATAGTTTGAGATACGAATATGAAATTTTGTACATCTGCACATATTTACCATATCTCCTTAACGGCAAAAGCTCATACTCCTATCTTTAACATCTTTTTTCTTACGGGGCCCCCAAATCGTCGATTTTGCCATAAACTCTTGTTCCTGTATAACATGCTTCTGGCAGGGCTGACGTTTTCTGACGTGAAGAACTTGGCTCATGCACTGCCGTGCATGTTGATCACCATTTGAATAATTCTAAGAAAAACTCATTATATTGAATGAATAAGAAACTGAATAAAACATAAGACCTAATAGGCTGAAAAAATTATATACTGAACTGATAATTTAAATTACTTCTGAATATTATTAACACTGAAATAAATGATGACATTACAGTGAAACAACACAGTTGTTTGTTTTGTTGTTTTCTAAGGTAACAGTTTATGAAGAATTTTAAGTTTGACATGTGTGATTTTGTTTATTTTTTTTTGCTTGTTTCTAAAATAATTTCTTGTGTAATGTTTTTTTTTCATATAATGAAAAAGTTTGATACTTATAAAAAAATTACATTCATTTGGTTTTTAAAAACTGTAACAGATGTTACTTTCGGACACATGTTGAAATTATACCTAAATAATAAATAATTAAATTACGTTATATTAATTTCTAATAAAACTTTTTATTTTGAAATGCGGTCCTTTGACTATAATATATTGGGCTGAGTTGGCCCTATGCACAAGTTGAGTTTGACATGCCTACTCTAGATACTTTATTTATGTCCGGACGCGAAGCATGGGCTATCGAATAGTCCAGATCACACGCCGTCTGCTTTCGCTCCTATTCTGGGCGCCTTCCCCGTTTGGTTCTAATTCCCCATTTACTCATTTTTTAACTTTGGTTTCATTCCAGGTTGGGATGATGAGAAATGGCAGATTGTTGGCTGAAGCAGCGCCTGATGATCTCATCAGGCGCTACAACATGCTAACTTTGGAAGATGTTTTTTTGCTGCTCGCACTCGCCGAAGAAAATGTGGAAGATGATTTTTTTCGAAAGGAATCTGATACTTCTGCTTCTGTGAATACAGATTCGTTTACACCAAGTCTAAATCTGCCCAAAGAGAGGCAAAACTTAAATGATATTCGCTCTGCGGGTCAATCAGACGACGATGATGTAAGTCGAATATTTTCTCTTGTTTTGTGTCGTCTACTTATTGAGAAGTTGGTCAGTCTTTTGTTACTACTAAGAATTAATTATTTACTGAATCAGGAGGAAATGGTCTCATATCTTTGAAATCATTTACTCTGTCGGGTGTTTTTCCTGATTTATTATGTCATACCAAGGGAATGCCGAGACTGTAACTTAAACCACCTCAAAAGAAGATCAGGGTAATGGAAATCAGGGATTGGATTCACTTTGCAATAAGAACATGTTGAACGTAGCGAATCCAAATCTACTTTTAACTGTAGATTACGTCATTAGGCTGTTATCTCCATTTGATTGAAGGCAATGGTATGGGAAGAACAGTTCATCTTGCCCATGGACCTTCCGGTCATAGATTACGGATTCAACCCTTTGTACTGCCTTTTCTTAGCTTCAACCGGAACGCTAATTTGTTCCCAGAACTGTTTAGTGAACGAGTGAAGGCAATATATATTTTTAAATATAACAAATGCTATATGCTAAAACCAGAACTAATTATATATTACTTTTTGTAGAAATATTCAATAGAAATGATAATTTTTCATTTTAAAAATAAAGTTTTTGATAGCCAATTTGGATTACTGAAAGGTCTTTACTTGGAGATACAGTCTGACTTTTCGGCTTGATGTCCGAAATTAATTATGCGAAAAATCTGGTCACTTTATATTACATCAAACTATATTCAAATGTTTAATATCATATTCGATTTGTACTTACCTTATCAACTTGATCTCTTTTGTACAGCGCGTTTGCACAGGTGTGCTCTCTCGCTTTCCAACGCTCAGATCAATGTTACAATGAAACATAGTACTGCGCAAATAACCCGCGTTCAACGATTATATTTACAATCTCTCAAATTGGTTCCTGTTTCATCACTGTACAATATATCTCAGAAGGGCTTATATTAGTTTAATATATTGGAGTCTTCATAAATATGTTCGTTCTTTATACTTATGTTTAAGCTGCTCAATTTCCTCCATAGTTATCTGAAGTCTTAAGATCCTCAACTAAAATTACGAAATATGCTTTTCTCGCCCATCGTATAGCTTGAGTACACTAGTTTTTGAGTCTTTTGTATACGGTACCACTTCCTGACAAAGTTTGGACTTCACATTTATTTCATTCTTTTATTTCTCGTAAGCTGTATCGCTCTCTCCAACTGTCCTATATAATCCAACATCCAGGTGGTTAAATAACGTTCTACTCTTTTAACTTTCGGTGACACGTGTTTGTCATACAAATAACGTATCTGCAAATGGAAAACATCTACTGTATATTATCTCTGAATTTATTTATAGTCTTTTGGCATCTCAGGCTCAGGCCATGATAGAGTGGTTGAGAGGATGCCAGGGCCTAGTTAGTAGGTCACTTCCCTTCATTTGGCCGGTGGGATTAAGGAACCCCCCTGAATAAACCTCAGTCAGGATAGGCGTTGAGATCGTTCCCAGGACCTTCTAAATGCTAAGCTAATGGTCTGCCAACTGATCTACGGCAGTATATTGTCGTTCGCTGAACTATTGTCTATTACCAACTCTCAGGATATAAGAATGGCTTCTGAATTCAAGATATATATATATATATATATATATATATATATATATATATATATGAGGTGTTGATATGTGGTTATTTTATTGGGGACTTAAGTGAAAGTAGATGTCAAGGAGAGGAAGCTTCCCGAATATAGTAACTTTCTCCGGACTAAATTTTGAGATTTTACCTTTTGCCGATTTCCAGCTTAATGAGTAATAAGTAAGTCCCACAATCTCAAGTCGAGTATCTGGAACATGTGCCTATAATTTATTAATCACTAGAATTCCACAGGACATCAATGTTTACGTCACCCATTATTTTTATTTGTGATCATAAACATATCTTTTTCAAACTCATTAGAGCAGTCTCGTGGAGGGTTAGGGGGGCGGTATGTAGACTACAGATACCATGATTTAATAACTAGTCCAGTAGAAATAGGGAAATACAATGAGATACAAAGAGCAAATCGGTAGAAAAGAAATCTTGCACACAGCAAACCAGAATCCCTTCTCCTATAACACTCAAAATCCGACAAAATCCTTTCATGGGAGATGTCGAAAAATGTCAGTCTAATATGTTACTCTAATAGCTCCCTAATTTAAGCAGGTGTCATTATACTATTAAAAACCAAGAGCTAGTAGGCCTCCACCTGCATCCCCTTCTCTTGGTGGAGACAACTATGTTTATTCCTTATAGTACATATTTGAGAATTTTATGTATTCTCAAAAAAATAAAATTGTCTTCACACCAAACTGGCGGCATTTTTATACTCGAAAATTGGCCAAATGTTTTTTTCTGCTGCTTTTTCTCCCATAAAAATCCTTGCTTTGAGAGAGAAATGTTTGAAACTTACTACAACTTCAAACCCGGCACTGTACAACTTACCTTGGCCCAAAGAAGTGGTCATTATGGTAACCATCCTCCAAAATTACGGATCTGAAGGCCCAGAAAGGGAGGGAAGACTGAAAGATAAAAGTTGGTCATATGAAATGAAAATATATTTTCGACTGAATATGCTTTATTTTCTCCAGAAAAAGAACACAAGGAAAGTCTGTCAATTGTAAAATGTATTTTGGATTCAAATTTTTTGGTAATAAAAGCTCATGACTTGAGCGTTAATTTGGCAAACCACTAAGATGCGCTTCTACGCCGTTGCCGATAAAATCGGCTTTGAAATATTCGGCGTAGGTCATATGGAGTATTTTTTTTATGTATTAAAATGTTTATACATATGATTTCCTTAAATAATTTTCGAACATTATGCATATAATGATTCGGGACGGGCGTAAGCAACAGTGCTGTTACCGCCCATAAAACTCATCTTATCTTATCTAGTATACAATGGTGTTTTTAAATGCTTCTTTCGCGAAAAAACCGACGTTTTCGAACTTCATTATGTTTTTCGGAAACAAATTTATATTCTAAGAATGGTATTTTTTTCATCATATTTACCGATTATATTTAACGTGAAAAGTATGAACGACGTTTATAAACGAATAGTTGTATTTTGAATTAAAATTTCGCAGCAGAACAGAGACTCCTCAAAGAAATATTTACTTCCTCGAATAGAATGTGATATTTGTTCATGCAAATAAGAATAGAAATAAAACCTAATATAAAAATTACATTCAACTGTGTATACTTTATCCACAATTGAATTACGCACTTGCATATAATTCCCAGTCATTCAGAAGTATTAACCGGAGCGTGGCACGAACCAGAGTGATAGAAACATGGAAACAGAAAACATCACGACATCTAGCACATCTGATAAACGATGAGTTTTTACAAGAACAAGTATCTCTTAGGAACTTATGTACATTCACAAAAAGCATTAAAAAAACATTATTATATGCATAATGTTTGTAAATTATTAAAGGGTGGTTATATGTATAAACATTTTAATAAACTAGCTAACTGAATAACTAACTCTATGGCTTACGGAACTCGCAAGTTCATCGCCGCAGTAACAAACGTTCGCCATTCGATTCTATCCTGGGCAACATCAAGCCAGTTTTCATCACGAACGCCTACTTCTCGAAGTTCTCTTCTAATATTGTCCTCCCAGCGACTTTTAGGTCTTCCCAACGGTTTCTTTCCATTCGGTTTTCCATCCAGGATAGAATATAATCTTTGTTTTCCCCATCCGAGCTACATGGACTGCCCACCTTAGTCGCCGCGATATCATTGTTCTTACATTATCTGGTGAATCGTACAGTTCGTGGAGTTCTTCATTAACAGTTTCCTCCATTCTCCAGTCATCTCATCCCGTTTTGGCCTGCATATCTTTCTCAAATCATTATTTTCAAACACACGTAATTTATGTTCATCTGCTAGGGTCGTACTCCAACTTTCCCAACCGTAAAATATTATCTGCAGAATAACCGTTCTGTATATTTTCAATTTCAAATTCCTCGATATTAATCGCGATGTTAGAAGTTTTTGGACTGAATAGAAACATGCCAGATACTAAGCGACTTTTTATTTCTCGCGTAATCTCATTTTTGCTTGTTACGTAGGCCCCCAAGTATTGTTTACTTTGTTTACTTTCTCTATGACTTCATAATTAATTATTACACGCTTTATATTAATTATTATTACACGCTTTATATTAATTATTATTATACGCTATATATTCACTTGCTCTGGTACCAAGGGAATAGTATAGTCTATAGTCATCTCTGGTACAAATCTTGTAATTGATTTTTAACTCACTTATCATCATCCGATTTCTTTGAAATCTTGTAAACTTGCTTGCTTCAGAAGACAATACAATATTCAATCATTAGAAATACGACAAAATAATCCAGTTAACTGTATTAATTAATTGAAATAATTCGAAATTATCCTTAAATGCACGCAAAACCACAACTATTCTGTGAAATTTGGGTTGCTTTTCGCACCGGAAGTTTAATATTCATCTATTATACATAAAAAAAATAATTTAAAAAGGATTAAAAAAAACACACTTTTTAAAGATGGACTAAAAGTAAAAAGTAATAAATTAAATTAATTTTATGAATCGGAAAATAAAAGCGTGGATGCTCTTGCTTACCTTATTATAAAATCATAACATCTAAGAGCACTCACGCGTTTATTTTCCGATTCATAAGATTAATTCAATTTATTATTTTTTACTTTTATAAAAAAATCCTTTTTTAATTAATTTTTTTATGATTTTACTTCCTTTATTCCTTATGTTTCGGCTTGTTATCATGTACTTTGTTTTCTCTATGTTTACCTGTAGATCTATCTCATCGCACGATCTATCGGTGTTATTTTGTAGTACATCTATATCATCCCCTATTAAATCTACATCATCCGCGTATACGAACAGTTGGTTCAAACCATTCAATGTTAGCCTCTTCTTATCCCCTTTAGTTTTTAAAATCGCATATTCTAACGCAAAGTTAAACAGTAATTGTGATAAGGCATCGCCTTGTTTCAATCCTTTATGACTTTTGAAACTACCTAAATTATTACTACCTATCCGTATTCTGCTCATAAAATAGCTGAAACACATCCTCACTAGTTGAACCAGATTTTTTTCGGAATTCCAAATCTTACAAGGATACTGTATAGCTTTTCCCTTTTGATAGAGTCATATGCTTTCTTAAAGTTAATAAATAACCAGTGAACAGTCCCATTGTATTCCCATTTCTTCTCCTAGATTTGCCTCAAGGTGAAAATCTGGTCCAACGTCTTCTGGTGAAAATCTTCTAAATCCACATTGGTGATCTACAATTATTTCATCTACGTATACACTTAGGCGTGTTAACAAAATATAATGTTAGAAATAATGAGATTCCGCGGTAATTATTACAGTCCTATTTATCGCCTTTTTTGTACATCAATTTATGTGGTTTCTTGATAAGTGACCTTCCTCCTGCTTTAATTAATTCGGCTGGTATATTGCCCATTCCTGGCGATTTAAAAATTTTCAATTTATTTATCGACATTTCGATCTCAATGTCGCTAGGTTCGGGTATCTACGGTTGGGCGGTATAGATTTCAAATTCCTCTGTTTATTCCCCGTTGTGTACATTAAGGAGTTTGTCGAAATAACTTTTCCACAAATCGACAATTTTAGTCAGATCCGCCTGAGGATCTCCACGTTCATTTCTAATCATTCCTAACCTCGGCTGGTAACCTTTTCTTAAAGTTTACCTCTTTGTATAGATCTCAAATGTTATTTATCTTGCCGTTTTCCTCTGTCTCCTAAATCTTCTGCGTCAGATATTCTCGATTTCTGTTTCTGAACCCGCGTGTGGCGTTTTGTTTCGCGTTACTGTAGTGGTTGGTATTTGCTTCGCTTTCATTACTTAGCCATCGTTTCCTTGCTGGTTTACGTTCCTACGTGAAAATGCCAGAAGCAGAAGATTCAGGAGATAAAGGAAAACGGGAAAACAAATTACATATGAGATATACAGAAAGGGGTAAAATCGTTACGAAAAGGTTACCAGCCGAGGTTAGGGATGATTAGAAAATAACGCGGGGATCTTCAGGTGGATCCGACTAAAATTATCGATTTGTAGAATAGTTATTTCGACAAACTTCTTAATGTACACAACGGAGAATACACAGAGGAATTTCAAATCTATACAGCAGAACCGTGGATACCCGAACCCAGCGACATCGAGATCGAAATGTCGATAAAAAATTTAAAAAGAAAAAAACAAACCAGCGGAAATAGACAATATTCCAGACTAATTAATTAAAGCGGGACGAACGCCACTAATCAAGGAGATGCATAAATTGATGGAATGGAAAACCTCAATAAAATTTCCGGTTTATAAAATAAGGCTATAAATCAGATTGTAATACCGCGGAATCTAGTTACTCTCAACATGTTACAAAGTATTGAGTAATATTTAGAAGAAATAGATCCACGTTGTACCAGATTTTCGCCTTGAGACAAATCTTGGAGAAGAAATGGGAATACAATGGGACAGTTCACCAACTGTTCATTGATTTTAAGAAAGCTTATGATGCAATCAAACGGAAAGTTATACAGTATCCTGGTACGATTCGGAATTCCGACAAAATTGGTTCAGCTAGTGAGGATGTGCCTCAGCGACACCATAAGCAGAGTACGGTTAATAATATGTCAAATAGGTTCAAAATTTGCAACGGATCGAAGCAAGGTGACGACTTGTCACCACTACTGTTTAACTTTGCATTAGAATATGCGATTTTAAATAAAGAGAAAAAGGGACTGACGTTGAATGGCTTGGATCAACTGTTCGTGTACGCGGATGATGTAGATTTAACAGGGAAGATAGAGATGCACCACAAAATAACACAGAGGTCTTAGTAGAAGCTTGCAATGAGACAGGTCTACAGGTAAACACAGAGAAAACAAAATACACGATAACAAGCCGAAACACGGGGAATAACGGAAATAGGTACATAAAAATTAAGAATGAGAACATAGAGAAAGTAAAAACAAAAACAAAAAAACTTAGGAGCATTGAAACAAGCAAAAATGAAGTGACAGAAGAAATAGAAAGTTTAGTATCGGCAACGTATGTTTCTATTCAGTCCAGAACTCCTAACCCTGCGATTAATATCAAGAAAGTTAAAATTAAAAATATACAGAACGGTTATTCGGCCGGTTGCAAAAGTTGGAGTACGACCCTAAAAGATGAATATAAATTACAAATGTTTGAAAACAAGGTTTTGGGAAAGATGTATGGGTGGAAACGGGACGCGATGACTGGAGAATGGAGGATACTGCATAATGAAGAAATTCATGGACTTTATGACTCACCCGGTATTGAAAGAATAATGAAATCGCGACTTCTAATATGGGAAGGCTATGTAGCTTGGATGGGAGAAAAACGAAGACTATCAATCTTGTTTTGAAAGCATGATGGAAAGAGACCGTTGGGAAGACCGAGTCGATGTTGGGAGGGTAATATTAGAAGGGATCTTCGATAAGTAAGTGTTTGGAATGAAAACTGGCTTAATCTTGCCCAAGATAGAATCCTAACGCGAATGCTTGTTACTGCCACAATGTATCTCTCTTCAGGTCGTAGATTCTCCTAGCAGAATTTCAGGGTAGGTTTCGATATGATCAGATTGACGGTCTCCGTGTAAGCATAGTTCTGTCCACGATCTAATTGCTTATTGTGCAATGTTACTACTACCTGGTGTCGGGCTAGTTTCAGAGGGAGTTATTCACAGTGCAGTATCTATTGTACTTCCAAACTCTTTTACTTAGAAAACCTTTCTTCAGCTATTTTCTATGAGTCCAAATGCTAACATTGTACGCGGTTTGTTTGGTTTAGTCATATGTTTAATAATTTTAGTGTGATTTTAATTGTTTTAGTATCGTTGTTGATGGTAGTTATGCGATCAGCATAACGTATGACTAAGCTTTAGTTTGATAATATTGGGATCAAGAATCAACCAACATGTGAGTGTTCCTACAATACGAATGATTGAAAGACGAAATTTTGTAAGATTTTGTCAGTTATAATATATTTTTTTTCCTATATGATTAAATTAAATGTTTATTTAATTAAATGTGTAATCATTTCTAATAATTATTTGCTTATTGAAAAATCAGTTGAGGACGATCATGTCTCCAGAAAGCTATACAAAAGTTAATGAACAATGGTCAGTGGGTCCGGACGATATAAAGAAATCAGAAGATGCTATTATTGTTCAGAAGGACAGGGAGAAAGGCATTCCAAAGCAAGAAAAGTCAACATCTCACTTAAGACGCTGTGTTGAGTATCATATTGTTATTTTCTATTTATTTATTTTTTCATTTAGTGACTTACAAGTCATTATAGTATTTCACCTAGTTGTATATTTGAACAGAATTTCTGTAATCAATGTAATTTGTTGATCTAGAAGAAGACAATCTGTAAATAGAAACAAAGCAGATGTTATTTCTCAGAAACAAAACGTTGTTTACATTAGTCAGATGTACAAAATACAAGCAATTAAGATAGTAATATTCATCGCAAGATATCTAGTTCACCTAAGACAGCTTTCCGCAAACTGTAGGCAGCGGACCACAGGTGCTCCCCAAGGTCTGCCCTTTTGGTCCTCTAAGTCTAAACTCTGTTGTGCATTAATTTAAAAAAAACTGAAAAATAAGTTCAAGAGAACAGGTTATGACACAGTATAGTTGAGAATGAGAAATAATAATTTGACCTAAATCCACAAGAATACAATGACTATTCAGAAGTCGAGAATTATTGGCTCGCTCGTTCGTGTGAGGATAAGCAAGCTATTACTTTGCACTGTTCGTTAATTTAAATTTAAGGCCTTTAGGCAACTTTGGCTCAGGCAGTTTGGAAGATGATTAGAGAATTGGTAGAATGAAGAAAACTGAAGAATCCCGAAAAAAAAAACACACGGTGTTTGCCCAACATAGAGCCCACATGGCTAGATCCGGGATCGAACCAAGGAACCCACATACTAGAGGTGAATGTTCTACCACTGAGTCACCGCGCCCTAATTGCACTGTTCATGATCGATAGGTCTTTTGTTGCTGAAATATGCAATAAAGGCAGATATGATACAAAATCTATTCTGAAGAATAAATGTCTATAGACCTAAAAATAATCTTGGAACCTTCAATTATTAAGCAGAAACTATTATGTCCTGTTTTTTTTCTACTAATCCTAATGTGAAACAATGAAAATAATTATTAATATTGTTTGAAAAATATTAGTATATTGATGGTACTATATATAAGTCAAAACATTTTTAAAAGTTATAAAGATTGTTCGAAGAGAACAAGAGTTGGGTGATGCTCCTCCAAACTGATTAAATTGGTCCGCACTTGAAAATAGTTTGCGGAGCGCTGTCCTAAGACACTCGTCCTGGCACGTAATAGGACTTTAGCGAATTGAGACAACAGCGAAACTGCAACGAAACACAATTCAAATCAGTTTAGTTTTGTCGCATAACTACTTGTTCAAACAAGCTTCAATTAGGTTATTTATAACAACAAGTAACAATGTACTTCATACAAGACACTCATTTCAAAAATAAACTTTATGTTTATATGGGTCAGGGTAGTAACTTTGGACTTCGGCCCAACACGATTCGCCCTTTAGCCATTAAAATCCATATCCTTGCCGGGACTCGAACCCGGGGCCTTCGAGTCGTTGGCCTACCACCATAGACTGCACGGCTACCCGCCCGGCACACTCATTTTAGGCATGACGCCTCCAGTAATATGTTTCACGCTTGAAATTTACAAAGAAAACTGGACAGCCGCCGTGACCGGGACTTGAACCCGGATCTCCCAGTTGCCGGCTATCCAATATACCACCACGGCACTGCCAATTCGCTGATTATATGCAATGTTTCTCGCCTAGACCCTCTCCCAGCTCCTAATTGCTGGTTACGAGGTCCAGGTACTCCACTACATGTATCTATTCTTGTTTCATTCTTGTTTATTAAGTTCAGTACAATATCAAGAGTGACAAGCTCAAAACAAGTGACTGACAATATTTTGCAAAATGACATGCTATCTGGAGCCTTATGCACACTCAGCGCCAAAAGCCTGTACCCATTCGTAAAATTTCTTCTCCAAATAACTTTTAACGGTGTAGAGAAATCATACGTAAATAGCCCGTTTCATCTAGAACGAAATTTGTTCATTAGTAGTACGTGTCGCCTAACCACCGACTAGCAAAACAGATGGCGCACATGTTTGTAACTTTTGGACATTTAATTAAGTACTTATACTATCTTTTAACAGAAAACTTCTTGAATTATTTAACGATAAATATGAATATGCGTGTATACTTACATACTTATATTTTTAATTTTAACTAATATCTAGTTTATTAATTATTTAATACTGTAACTCAACAGTCATTATAATATATTATGTAATCAAACGTAATGACCATCGAGACATGTACGAACGAGTTTGATCGATCCAAAAAGTGATTGTATTGCTTTTCGGCAAATAAAGCAAGCAATTATTTTAACCACGTGATTTTTGTTCATAAATAATTTCCTTTCAGCAACGAGGGATTCCCCAAGTGACCACTTTCTCGTCAGAAGTGGAACTTGGAAAGTAAAATATTTCTCCATTGGGCATAACGATATCTTACCTTTCGTAGTTAGTGGAAGTCCACTGCAAACAACCATCTCTCTCCCCGAGGCTTGGAATTTGCAGTGCAGTGTTTCTACATCCTTTCCAACGTGTGGGCCGCGGCGACCGTTTCTCTTTGTAGGAACGCAACCAGCATCTCATATACCATTCTTACACCAGTGGGAGGGCCGCGTTGTTGAGCGACTGTTTCTTTCTCAGTGATAGGAACGGAACTCACTTCGTGTCGATTGTCTCACACATCCTTGAGGAATAGGATCTTTTGGTGGCCGTTTCTCTTCGTTAGGAACGGAACCGAAGGAGCGTAATCTTTCCACCTTAGTTCCATCACTTCACCGTATTTCCCGCAAAGACTGTTATAAACTTTAGAATGGATAGATCGATTTGAATACAAACTTTTTTATCTTACAAAAAATTATAATCTCGCTGTGTTACAGCAAACCCTGCTCAATCGTTCTATCCATTACAATGTTATTTAGAGAGTTAATTTTACGAATTGGTACAAGATTTTGGACTGACTGTTCATTCAGAAAAAGTTTCACGGAAACAATAGAAAATATTTTTATATCTACAACTATCGCTTAAACTTCCTCAGACATGGAAAAACAATCCAACTGACAAGTAATAAAAGTTAGCTTTACTCAGTTTCAAGAAGAATTATTTTACCAAAAAATATTATTTTAACTCACTAATTTAAAAAAAATAAAACCACCTTGAAAATGTACAAAAGGTGAAAAATTATTAATAATTTATTCAAACGTTTCATACATATCATTATATTCAGCTGTTTCCTATCCACTGTTTGGTGAAGGCCTGCCCCTTTTCGTTCCACATATCTCGGTCAGCTGCTATCCTCATCCATTGAGCTCCCGGAAAAGGCTTGATTTCATCTACCTATCTTGCATTCGGACGTCATTTTCTCTGGGAATCCAATCTAGTACTGTTTCGTCCATCTTCCATCTGTTCGTCTGGCTATGTGACCGTCCCATGTCCACTTCATCCTTTTCACACTCTTTACTATATCTTCTACCTTTGTTTGTACGCGAATCCATTCATTTGTTTTCTTGTCCTCCTTGTTATTCCTAGCGTGCATACCTCCATTGCTCTTTGTGTGACTTAATATTTAAGTCGTTTGAGTATTCAGTGTCCAAGTTCAACAGTCGTACATCATTACAGGTAAGATACATTGATTATAAACTTTACACTTCAGACACATTGGTAGTTTGCTTTCGAAAATAAAGTGTAGTATTCCAAACGAGCTTCACGCCAATTTACATCAACTATTTATTTCATCCGTCAACTTGTCATTCCATATTTTCAGCTGGCCTAGGTAAACATACTAATCAACTTTGCCTGTTGTCCCTCCGTGAATCTTTATTTCCTTCTTTTCAACACGTTGAGCGTGCATTACTTTTGATTTACTTAAATCCATTTTAAGGCCTATTTTCGAACTCTCATTACACAGCTCTTCCATTCTGGTTTCTAGTTCTTCTACACTTGAGGCAAACAGGACTCTATCATCAGCGAATTGTAGGTGATGAAGATATTCGCCATTGATCTTTATTCCAACTTCATCCCAGTTTAAATTTTGGAATACTCTCTTCAGGACAGCTGAAATAGTTTTCGAGAAATTGAATCCCATTGCCTTTTCACACTTTCTCACCCCTTTCACACTTTAACATTTTCGCTCTCTTGATGTAGTCTAATGATAGATGTGGCAGTCGAGTAAATGTTTCGCAGTAACTTGATGTTTTCATTTTCGATACCTTGATGTTCAAGTGATTTAATTACTACTGCCAAGGGGACCGAATCGAAGCTTTTCCCAAATTTATGAATCCCATACACAATGGAATTACATATTCATGAGTCCTTCCATAACCCCAATGCTTGTATGTGGTCCATTGTACTAAATCCACGACGAAATGCGGCTTGTTCTCTTCCCTGGTTAAAATCTAAGTCTTGTTCAATGCGATTTAAAATAACTTTGCTGAACATCTTATATAGAACTGACAGTAGACTAATATTTTTTTTGCTCAGTTTAACGGGGTTTTAGACCAATTACCTAATTTGTCTGTAGTTTTCGACGCGTTCTTTCTCCATTTTCTTGTACACTTCGCAACAAATAATTCCAACAGCCAACACCGTGCAGCTAAGTCACTCAATTGGCACTTTCTTATCCGATAATCGTGTCTGGTAAACAGAGCCCCTCTTTCTTCTTCCTTCGCCTCTCCCATACTAAAATCGTGAAGAATCTAAGAGTGACTTCTCATACTAAACAGACAATCCTTAAGAATGTGCATCCAAACACTTGTATTACGATAGAGACGATTTACGAATGTTGGTTCTAAAAATCCAAATAAAGTCTATGGGGTTTACCAGGACAGTTAAGAACACGTCATTGAACTGAAATATTCACTTTTCATGTTATTATTCCTAGAAAGAAATACTATACGATTTGTTTAGAACGTTTTGGAAGACTAACCTGTGGTGTATCGTTATCATGCTAGATTTCCAAGTGGAAAACCTCGGTCCGATTACCTACCAGCCAGTAAATATCTTTTTCGCATAAAATAATGGCTGAAAACAGAGATTCATCTCCGGTTGGAGAGTTTACGAGGTATCACTGGCGAGAATGCGACGAGTAAACAGTGTGCGTGTTTTTTTAGCATAATGATAATATACTTTTCATGTTTTTCATTGTTCTTTCTCTCTTCCTCTCTTTCTTGATGTATTGTTATTGTGTCTTCGCTGCTTCTTTCTCTTCTTCCTTTCTCTCTCTCTATTCATCTAAGTTTTTCTCTTACTTTACACACTCTCTCTCTGTTTGTGCGTGTTGCAGAGCCAAGTCCGGGCCACTTTCGATGACTTGTTCACAGGACCTGACCCAAACATAAGTGACCCGGGCCAAAACCTGACCCGAGTGACCCGGTAACCCGATTGACCTTGTCTGAAAATCTATTTAACTGGGAAGTTTGGCGTCGTATTTTTCGTGATCTTGGGGTAACATCTCCGGTTCTGGTCACCCCTGAAAGAAACACTGTTCAAACGCAATTAAATAATTAAAATCACTCCTTTATCCTCCGGGTTATTAGATCTAAATCGAATCACCGGGTCAGAATGGGTTCGAATCCTAAACCAGATAACACAGTCCAAAACCTGACCAACAGCGCCCGACAGCTGGTGACCCGTTTCAGCTCTGCCGTATTCATTTCATCTGTGCGAATTGTTATAAACACTAGTTCATTAGTGTTGTAATTATTAGAACATTATATTCGCAATAGGTGGAATCTAGAGTGGGATGCTCGGAACAGATAAATTTTAACATATGAGTAGAAAATTGCCCATTTGTTTGGCTATTCCAAGCGAAGAATTCTTTTTATATTTGTTTGGCACAAAATTTGTTTCCATCCTATAATTTATCAACATACTAATAAATATATTTCTTTTTGAAATGTGGAACATGTAAGCTCTGCTATGTCTATAAGGAACATGCTAATTTTGCTTGTGAATATTTGTAACTTTTCATTTTGACACAGTTTGGTTATGTAATGTTGGCTCTTTCTGATCGAAATTGAGCAGAAAAATGATCATTCATTCATTTTCTTTTTATAAAACGTCGGTAAACTTTATTTTATATGGGCAAACCTGGTAACATTTAACTTCGCCCGTCACGATTTGCCCATTTACAGCCAGTTAAAATCCACACACATGCCCCTTCCGGGACTCGAACCCGGGACCTTTGAGTCGTTGGACTAAGGCCTCAAACCGCACGGTTAGCCGGCCTGCGTTTTCTTTTTATGTTCAATTTGCATTAGTAGTCTGGCATGGAAGATATGGCCTACGGTACCTACTGGGTTTGTTACAATCAGTGATTCCGACAGACCCCGGCTCCTGTGGTGGGGGGTGCCACGCCAAATCCTCGAGGCTACCTAAAACTTCAACTTTTTTTGCGTTCAAAATATAATAGAAACGTGCAAAACTCTACTTACACCCTCCCAATTTTACTTTACACTCCCCATCTGAAAATCCTGGCGGAATCACTTATTACAATGTAATCCGAACCAGTACGTTCAATGAGCATCACGCAATTTCAACCGAACCACGCGCACACAAAGCATGCGTGTTAACACTTTGACATTATCCTAGATGAGTCTCAGAGCTCTCCAGTTCCTCTGGAAATCATGACTATTTAATATGACCAACCATCAACTTTGGTCGCCATTTCGAAAGTGACAATGAATTTTAAAGCACCCGTCTATATATTCGAATTTCCTTGAGACTATAAAATTCAAAAGTAACTTCTTTTTTATCTTGCTGTTTAATTTGTGGAACTGAACTTTAAATTGTTAGGTTCTTTTTTCTACGTTTACATTACAAAATTGAATCTCTCTCTTTTCATCTTCCCCCCCCCCCCCGCCTCTTCTTTCTCTGTCTCTGTCTAACAGATATCCATCAGTTTCAATTTTTCATTGTGTGTGTTTAAATTTCTCCCTCCATCAACTTTATCGGTACTAATACATGTACATTGTAAAAAAACTGCGCTCATGATGTTTTTGATGATTTTAGTATGGGAGAGGCGAAGGAAGGAAAAAGAGAAGGTCTGTTTATCAGACATGGTTATGGGAGAAGAAAGTGCCATTTGGGTGTCGTTCGATGTTGTCATTTTCTCATGCGAAGTGTACAATAAAATAATAATAGCATTATTCCAGCATGGCAGTATTTCTCTCTTCCTCAGGCACATTGAGAATAATTTAGCAAGTTCCTCTTTCATCTTTTCACCGCCTTATTTAAACATTTCTGCTGTGAGTCCATTTTCTCATGGTGACTTTCCGTTCTTCATTCCTCGAAGTACTTTATCCACTTGTCCTTTCATTATGTCTGAGATTTGTACATAATTTTCTTCTGAATCTTCTTGTCCTAGTTCTTCTTCGGAGTAATACAATTCTCTGTAAAAAAAATTCAAATATTTTTATAATTTTCTTCTTGTTCCTGGTTACGGTTCCGTCTAGCCTCTTAACTGCAATTATTCTTCCCTATCATGAGCTGCTGTTTGGCTTACTTCAGGCTCTTGTTTTCCTCGATTGTGTTTCTAACAATATGCTCTCTTATTTCCTTCCTTACAGTTTTATTTATTTCTATGTACTCAATCCTCTTTATGTGATTTTCTTCTTCTTTCATTTCCCTCTTTTTCTTCATAAAGAATTTAGTTTCTTTTGAAATTTTGCTATCCTTTTTCTTTTTGATGTCTGCTATTTCCTTTGACGTTTCTCTTATAATCTTAGTCAATATTTTATTTCTGCTTTTAAAATCTTCTTGATCTTCTAACTCTTCCACACGCGTTGAATCTGTTGCTTAGTTCTATCTCAAATGTCAGTCTGTTCTCGATAGAATTTCTGGATATAAAACTGGCGGTTTTCCTCTGATAAGTTTCTTCCTCTCAAGTGTAGTATTCAGTTTCAGCTTACAGCTCATCAACAAGTCGAGGTGATGAAAACTAGAAGACTTCTTTCTATCCCAGAGCTTACTTTTTGTTATGATGCTTTTTGAAACATGAAGTTGGATTTGGTAAAAACTATTTTAGATATTTTCATACGTCTCAATTTCTAACTTGTCAAGAAGTGTGTCGCTTTCTTTATATATATATATATATATATATGATCACAAGTGATCAAGTGATCATATACATATAGTATTATTGATAGAAAGGGCTAACACACTTTCAATACGTCACTGGTAACCATCCCAGACAGAAAACTATTTGTCTCGTCATTCCAAGTTCATTGACTCAACACGGAAAAAATTCCTGAACCAACATAAATACCAAGACCGCGAAGCTCGGAGAAGGGAGAGACAAGAGAGTTCATAGAGTAGAAAACTTTTACGCTAAGCGAGGCATATCCTGCTGACCCTGGGCCTGTCAGGCCAGCTAGAGCCATTTGGAGGTTTTGGGCCCTATAAAACCACTCATTCGTTGGAGATAGAATGTTTGGGCGGCACTTTGAGAAATACTGCGCTAGCAAGTTCACTTGTAGGTTGGACTAAGAGAGCCCTCCGAATTCCCCGCCTGATCCTTGGTTATCGGTAAGTGGAATGCTGGTTTGGTATGCTTGAGTTTGTGTATTCACTGCCACTGGTGGGATCTGTCCTTTCCGTTTTCTATGATTAGTCAGTTTCGTCCTAGGGTTAATAAACCCATGCTTTCTAGTATTTAAGTTTATTGTTCATGTTGTTCCTAGTGTCAACTCCCCCTTTTAAAATGTCTACCTTGCAGCTACGACGTTCCCCAGAATATCCGACAGATTGCTCGCCACTTTAAAGAATGTTTTTTCTCAGGTTCACCGGGCGAACGCTGAGAAGGATATTCAACCTCCGCGGCCCGGTTGAAGGTTAACAATATATATATATAGTGGTTAGCGTCGCTGACTGCTGATCGTGGGGTTCCGGATCGATTCCCGACTTTGCCACGAAACTTTTTCCAAGGCGTGAGGGTCTGGAGCGGTGCCCACCTAGCATCGTGATGCAATTGGAAAACTGGTGTGAATAAAAGATAGTGGCGATCGCAGTTGAGATCTTCGGATTTCCTTTCCCAACACGTCTGGTCAGCGTGGAAGAAGTAGACTTCGAGAGATGCCTCATCCAGTAGTGGGTTAAGTATGGCTGTGAATTATATATATATATATATATATATAATGCTAATGTAATATTTTATTTTGTATCGGTAATTCACAGCCAAGTCAGTCGTTTCTTTATGTTATTGCCCTATCCTTGCCGTCACCCCCTTACTTCGTCACTCAGATATGTGGAAGGTGTATAATATTCCAAATAGTTAGGATTCTTAGTTGGCTGCCTTGCCAGAGTTTGGAAATGTTTCATATTTATAAGTGAGTGACTTTCCTGGCACTTCAGCGACTTTTGGTGTGTATGGAAAGTGACATTAGGAAGTGGTGATCGGTACGTGTCTAAGTAGAGGGGCATGAACTGTTGGACAGAACATTCGATTTCTGGTGTCGTTACCTAAACATCGTCAAGTTATAGCTCTTAAAACTCCGTCTACTTTTTTAAGTTTTTACAAGTCTGTCTTGGCTGTTTGGAACTCTGTATTGGCCATGTCAGAACTTTAGTTAAGATAAGTCTCTGACAATCAAAGAGACTCTGGGTTCGACCTTGGCTGCAGTATCTTTTGTGATCGGCTTGGCTATTGATAACATCTTGTGGTAAGTGGAATGAACCTATACACATATTGTTGTTATACTTAAAACCCCACGATCTTATATGGTTCTTGGTTTCATCCCGCTCTCTAAAATCAGTAAATATCTTGTCTTTTGTAATCAGCGAGTTTCTTTCCTATGATCTATTATCCCTTAAAACTTTATGTATCTCTAATAGAGGACCACTAAAGCCAAGAAGTCGAGGGTTAAGAAGTCATGGCAACTATTTTCTTTTCTTTCGAATGGGGGATAACAGTACAGATCGAAGATACACGTTGGCAAGCTTGTGGCATGTACTGTCGAGTGGTCCCACGAGTTGGTGTATGTGAGTAGAGCTGCATGTCTTAGCACGCCCCAAAGTTCAGTATGTGCATATTTTAGCTATCTTGCAGTAGGTTCGAAATGGAAGTCACGAAGAGTGAATAACGTGCGTATCTGAAAGCAGCAGGAATGCTACACAGAGTTACGGGAAGCACTAGGCGCGCGTGACCTGCCCTATCGCACAGTGGCGAGGTGGATAGCGGGTTTCAAACGGAGCAGAGTGTCTACTGCCGATCTGTCGCGCAGTGGGCGCCCTGTGTCCACGGACAAGGATGTACGGGTGATGGTGCTGGAAAGGGTAGGGCACGCGCACCTAGTGCTCCCCGTAACTCTGTGTGGCATTCCTGCTGCGTAGAAATGTTACTTTCACATACGCACGTTATTCACTCTTCGTGACCTCCATTTCGGACCACTGTCGCTCACCTACTGAAATTCGGAGCGTGCTCAGACATGCAGCTCTACTCACATACACCATCTGGTGGAACTACTCGACAGCCCATGCCATAAGTTTTCCAACGTGTATCTTCGATCTGTTCTGTTATTCCCCATTCGAAAGAAAAAAAATAGTTGCCATGACTTATAACTTAACCGTCGTGTATATATATATAAAGCGACACACTTCTTGACAAGTGAGAAATTGACGCGATAATGAGACGTATGAAAATAGTTTTTACATAATCCAGCTTTATGTTTCAAAAGCATCATAAGAAGAAATAATGTATGTCTCTGGGATAGAAAAAGTCTTCTAATTATCATCACGTCGACTTTTCACTTGATACTTCAAGAAGTGTTAATAATTTGAAAAGTATATTTGTTTTCTACGTATCTGGAACATTTAAATAAAATAGTAATGATTTTTAATTTTTGAAATACTTTTGAATTTTTTAATGGTGCTATTATTTTATTCTACAATTTTATTCTACAGTGATACTAAAGAATCCTTCAACGTCACAGTAAAGGCTGGCTTCCTGTCATCTCTCCACCAGTGACACTTACAGTTATCTACAATAACAAAATGCTGCACCATACAAACTTGATTTACTTAAAGCCAATTTTCGTAACATCCTAATTCATTTTTACTTTTAATTGTATGCATTGGATATTTGGCCATCTACGTATGAATGACTCTCGTATCCTTTGTCATTATTGACTAGAACTAATAAGATTGTACCATGTTTCAGTGGAGAATGTGTATGATCCAATGCAGTATACCATCGGGTCACAGAATGAGTGGATTAATACTGAAGAATTTTCTCCGATTATGGAGAAATTTTGGGTAAGTATGCTGTTTATCTTGAAGTACAAAAGAAGTAGTATCAAATGTGTTTCGTAAAAGTAACCTTGTATTATCCATAGTATTATAGAGCCCTCAGAGACATTTTAATTATTTCTCAAAAACTGCAGAAGCACTTTAGTATTTATGAGCGTTACATATCTGACTAACGTAATAAACTCTTTCACCAAAACTGCAGCCCGATAGCTTTATCAAGAAAGCCAAGAATATTAGGAATTCGGTTATGAAGTCTCGCACATTAATCCAGTACAGCATTAAAGAAACTACGAGGAATGGATAATCGTAACACATACTTTAGAGCATTAGCTCTTAAACTGATCCCCGTAGCACATTTTTAATATTTGAAGGAATTTCAATAAACTAGATATCTACTTTTGGTTTGGCTGAGATAAGCGGCCTGATTGGAAGATATTTTTCTCATTGTCAACAGACTTGTGACTTCAGTTGTGAGGCCACACTAGGATGAGTCAACATTTTTGTGGCGACACATACTTTCAAACATTCGGTGTCTAAAATTAAAAAAACAGTGCAAAGAACAAAATCTGCATAAAAAACAAGAATTACCAGCAATTCAGTCACCAACGAAGTGGACTATGAAGCGAGCGTGCACTGCAGTGACGCCACCTGTGTCTCATAGGTTGCGTCGAACGGCCCTCCAGGAATATACCCCTCCGCAAAGTGTGATGGCCACACGACTGCACGTGGTACAGTCAGCTGTGAATCGTAACCTGCGTGAGAAGTTGAACCTCCGGAGGGTCTTTAAAAGTCGTGGACATTACCTAACTGCAGCCCATTGGTGTGAGAAAAAGCCCGAAAGAAGGTGCCTCTACGTGCAAGTATGTGGAAAGTGAAAGTTTGTGGCCACATTAGGCTGAGGCATGGGTGTATTTATCAGACTGTGGCAAAATTCGTGCCATCACTTACACTTCACGCGATGCAAAATTCCATCCTGAGTTCATCCGTCATTGCAAAGAAACTTTCTCGAATGGTCATGTTTGTTGCGGGTTACTGCTATCAAGACAAGTTAATTATTCGTCAGATCCCTAAAAACTGTAAAATCAAGTCAACCTTCTTTCAGCAACATATCCTGACCCTATTTTACACAAACGGCTGCCTTGTTTGTATGAAAATGCCATCAATTAAGTCTTTTCGCATATGGATAAGGCTTCATCCCATACTCTTTCTACCAGTAACTTTCTGCAACAGATGGCACAAGACACCGGCATTCGGGCTATTTCATTTCACGATATACCGGTGAAGTCCTGTGTTTTTTTTTGGGGGGGGGCGAGGGGTTTAGCCTACTAAAAAGGGCACTTTCATCTCATCGTATCACCACTCTCCGGGCCTTGTGGAAAGCCTGTAAGGAGGCGTGGCAGAGGATTCCACTCCCTGTATTTCGTCGTAACCTTCTACAATGATAGTTTCGGTACAGGGCTATTCCCACGACACATGGTGATCACATTTAGGCCAACCGATGGTGGTCCCTTCGATTTTCATAAGGTATGGGCTAGTTCAAAATTGGACACATGTACGCAGGTTGGATGATCTCTCAATTTAAGCATAAATGTTCAAAAGCATATTCCAAATATGTGAGGAATGTAAGCAAATTGTTAATCTATATTGAAGGGTATCTTCAAGTTTAAAAATGTCACAATTATTACGATTTATTATCCCATGCCTTTGAAGCTTAGTTTTAGCTTGAAACATTATTAATTGAATTGGTGCATTCTAAAATGGGGTCGTTAAAAAATCGAAAAGATTATTTTAGGATTTTGAAGATTGTTTTCATGCTAAAAGGGAACCAGTAAAATGCTCCATATACACAGAAATCAACAATGTGCAAACGACTCTTCATACAAAACAGAACGTACTTTTGTGTTTACAAGTCCTGAAAGACAAATTTTAGAAATTCCATCTAAAAACCTTATCCTCAAGGGAAAGTTTCTTTCCCGAAGGTCAAATTAGATGATATTAGAAAGCTCTAGCTTTACATACGGTACCAATACCAGTTGAATAATTCTACAGTGAAATTGGCAGTGAAATTCATCTATATAACTTAAAATTTGAAGGTATTATTAATATGACATATTGTCTTTCCACGTTAATTCAGTAAATATTTCTGATGATCTAAACTCGACTATCTCACAATTATATGAAAATTTGTAAGTTGGTAGAAATTTTATTCTTGGTTTCAAAGCTGCAAACAGTGTCAAAATCCATGCACTGGTTCCCGAGTTACAAAAGTTTGAAATCTGGATTAGATTTGCGTAAAAGCTGTCGCGAATAGTGTTTAAGAATTCAAGGTCATTTATAAACATGTCTAGAAGTTCCTTTTCTAATTTAGATAAAGTGCTTATTCTTTTTATGTTTATCTTATAATGAAGTGCTGCCATCACGAACGAAAAATTTCCAAAATAGTAAAAAAAATCCACATTTGTAAGCACATTCTTCTTTATAAGTTTTGAGCCGATGCTCGAATTTAGATGATTTTTAAAAATTTGAATCTTGGCTTAACAAACCATTAACAAAAAATCAGGATGGGATTTCCATAAGATCATATAAATAAATTGCATCTAAGGTGTGAAGTTGTCCGCATAGTCCTTTTAAGAAGAAACATTGGATACAGCAGGAAAGTATTTATTATTATTCTGTGTCTTGTTGATTGGACTTTCGGTACATATAGCGATTTGTGTCTTAGATGTTTTTTCTTTTTAATTTAAATGCGAAGTCAGTGGGGCTTACGTTTAATGGCATTGAATAGCTTCAACACGTTTTTACCCTAGTCAGTAATATGTTTCCATGCATGTGTATTTGGTTTAAACAGCTGTTTGTTGTGTGAATCTGTATGTGGCTAACACTCTCTCGTTGTTATGGTAGTATTGTTTTTGTATGATGAATAAAGTACATGTATACCTGTCTAAACCGAACCTAAGGTGTGTTTTCATCTGTAGATGGTATTTGGGAAATATTATAGTTTAGTGGCTACGTTTCGGTCCTACGACAGTCTAGATTCAGTTTTGCAGCAGTTGACGCAGCTCGATAGGATTGTGTTTGGTTCAGGTATACATTTTGAAGCTTTGGATATACAAGAACCAAATATAGATAGTTATATTGAGAGGTACGAGCATCTATGCATAGCCCATAAAGTTAACGATGATCAGAGACTAAGTCTACTTTTTTCCGTAGTGGGCTGTAAGGCTTATGAGATGCTGAAAAATGCTTGTTTACCAGAGGCATTAAAGAGTTTCTCCTAATCTCAGATTAAAGAAAAACTGTTAACATTATTTGCTTCGAAGCATTTTGATATTGTGGAGCGCTACCGTTTTCACAAGCTGCAACAATATGAGTATCAAACGGTACAGCAGTTTGTTTCTAAACTCAAGCAACAGGTGATGCGGTGCTATTATGATGAATTTGCCAATGTTATTCTCCGAGATCAGTTAGTATTGGGATTATACGACGACAATGTTAGAAAGCATCTGTTATCTGAGAGTAAGCTAATTTTTGAAGAAGGAGTTGAATTATCCACAAGTTAACTCTGATGTAGCGGCTATGAAAGGCATTAATAGTCATGATAAGACATTGCATAAGTTGTCATATCACGGGAATAAGCAATATTAGATAGATATGGTATTTTTTCAGTCTTGAGCTAAAATCATCAATTGTCCTCGCTGTACTTATCGTCATCAATATGGTAATTGTCAAGCTATAAAAAAGCACATTATAAATTCAGTCAGATAATGATATCTTGGTAGATAAGAAGTTATTAATTAAGGTGTAAAAGCGATTAGGAAAAGCTAAGCAATTACTGCAAAATGAATCATACAGGTTGGCACATTGTAAGCACACATGGTTAGATCATAATAAACATTGTTTGTATTAATACTTGAATAATTCAGCCATACATAGTAGTTGCCGAGGCACCTAGCACCATGATATTAGAATGTAATCAATATGAATCTTCTGTGATAGTTTCAATTATCACGGTTGAGGATACTACGCCAACTTGGTCATTTTCGGTAGTTATCCTAAGTCTTACTTGTTAACAAAGTAAATAGCGGGCTACCAAATTACTTCGGCGACGAGATAAACGAGCTTATGCAGCACATTTATACTTAGTGAGAAGTTAGTACTAGAGCATAAAGATGGTTATGTCACTGATGAATTTAAGGCCGTTTGAGAGCAGAAAAGAAAACATCCAAAACTATTTGTCAAGATTCCTCTTACACTGCAAGGTAAAAGTACATGAAGTCAAAGATGACAAGAAAGCAGAACTCTTATTAACGTCAATTGACAGTGCCGTATTCGATAGGTTGCAACAGAAGTGCAGTCCAAAATTGGCACCAGAGTTACGTTTTACTGAAATACAGGATTTGTTGTTCAAACTATACAAAACCACACAACACTTCAGGACAGATAAGTTCATTTTTCATAGGGCAGTACAACAGCAAGTACAATCTATTGATGATCATATTAGCAAGCAAGCAGCATCATGCAATTTTGGAGCATATTTAGAGGAGGCTTTGACAGATTAAATAAATTTTGGTATTACAGACAATAATCTTAGAAAATGTTTGTTATCGGTTGATGATTTAAACTTTGACAAAGCCGTGAATCTCTACAACATGAAAATGTGGAAAGAGACAGTTTCATGTTATCTCATAAACTAAGAACTTCTACCAGTACTAGCTGACGTTAATGTAATTGAACAATATGAGACAACTCCAGGTAATAATTGTAGAGTTAAAGGTAGAACAACAAATTATTAACTATAATTATTGCGCAAGAAATCACGCTAAGGGTTCGTGTCCAGCATTCAAACAAGTATATTTAATTTGTGGAAGAATAGGTCATTTCAAGATCAGATATAGAAATCAGAAGATTTTAGGGAATGCGGAGAAACAAAGTAGGGATCAGACAGTAAAGACTGTATCTGAGGATAAGGCTGGCACAAATGTTCATGACATAACATTCGGCCCTGGATTTAATGATTTTTGGAATAATAGTATCGAGAATGGTAATCAAGCAGTAGAGTCACCTGCTTTATCTATTAGACTATATTCGCATCAAGAACAATTGGAAGTATTAATAGACACAGGACATGCAAAAACATTATAACTAAACAACTTTTAGAAAAAATGCAGGTGGAGTGGGAAAATCACGATATGCTATACACTGTTAAAGATATAAATGACAAACCCAGATTATAGGTATCGTTACACTTCCATGTATTTATCGAAATAGCATCTTCTTTATAAAAGGTTGGTGCACACATTGTCATACGGCATTCTAGGCAGACCTGGACTCGACAATTTATGTAGCAATTGGATATCTTACGATGTTTTCCATGCAATATTGTTAGATATCCGGCCAATAGGTATGTAAGAGATTCCAGAAGTTGTTTCAAAAGGACAAGTCGGTATACTCGTAATGAAACGAATGATCTCAACCGAAAAGGTAACAAACCCAGGTTTGAATTTTCAAAAGTAATAGAATTGGTGGAACAGTGTCGACAGGCTATTAATCAGTTGTTTCAACAACAAAATACATTTCAATCTTTTATAAGGGAAAGATTACAAACTAAACCAACTATAGATTCCATGTTTCTCTTATACAATATGGACGCAAATCAGGCAACAAATAACGGGAGTCTAGACACACACTTAAATTTGTCTAATACTGTTTGTTCATTTTGAAGATATGGAGGTAGAAGGTACTACAGTAGAGGATTTGAGCCAGATGACAGAAATAAATGAGAAGATACCCATAAAAAGTTTCTACCGAAGTGGATAAACACAGTATTGCTACATTCCAAGACTTGAATGATATCCTCGTAAACAATGGATATGAGAAATATTTAACATACAACAGTTTCAATAAAAATCTACAAATTTAGTTCTCATGGTTACAAAATGATTGTTGGGAAACCATACAAGAGGTTGCAAGCATAGTATTAGAGGAAATGAGATATGAGTATGGATAAGTATTCATGGCTATTACGTTATAATATCTTTGTTCGAATGTGATACTAATGCTCACATATTAATATCTATGGTTGACAAAACGATTACTCTTTAATATCTATGAACAAATGAAATCTGAAAATATTTTTAAGTAAATAATGTTTTCTGTTTAATATACATGATTGTTGTACCAACTTTTGATAAACAAATGGAATGATTCTCCGTTTTGAATGCTACGAAATTATCATTGATGAAAACTGATTTAACTGTCAGGAATATGGAAATATATAATTTTTGTACGTAGGAACTCAAGATAAATATCCTTATTTAATTCTACAAAAACTGGAACTACCAATATAAAGGTAAACTGTTTTATGGGAAACGTTTTATTGTTTGTTTGTGTTATGATGATGAGGTGTTATTCATGCATATAGTCAATATCAGATACTAAGTTCATTGTGGCTTCACATATGTTCGTGCATGAAATAAATGGTAATGAAAGTAGTTGATCTATTGCATGAGAAGCATGAACAGTTAGTTTATAAAACAATCTGAATGTTTGCTAACGAATTAATTGGATCTGATAGACAATTTGAAGTATTGCATTCCTTGCCAAACGATTCTTGTAAATGTTATAATAGTGATCTAACGGCTGTAGCTCTAAAGTGTACTAATCTAATAATCTGAAACAGTAGTAGTTGGTAATTATAGTAGTATTAAGCTAACTCAATGGTACCTAGTAATGGATACGCATGTGCAGGATGGAAAGCTACTATTGTGATTTTTTAGTACTATTTCTAGCAACATGGTCACCTGCGATAGTTAGACTAGGTCTTATTTGTTAACAGAGTAAAGAGCGGGCTAACAGTGGTCTTGGCTGAAGAGGCTATAACTCTACTTATAAAAACATATTACATCTATTTCAGAATGGTAATCTTTGTCTTCGTATTGCCAGTTGTGGAAGTCGTTCTTTTCTGTATTGCCGTTGGCGGAACTCCTAAATTCGTTCCAATCGGTTTGATCAACCCTGAAGCTTCTGAAGATGACTGCGGAAATAACGAAACCGAATATTATAGCTGCGTATTTTTCACCTACCTCACCAATGGTGATATTATTGACCTTGTAAGTGTTGAGTACTTCCATAATTTATTTTTAGAAATACTTCAGTAGGACTAAACCATGCGCATAGTTATGTTGGTAAATGTAATAAACAAACAAGCACTTTATTGGCAAGAAATTGTGGCGACGGTAAGATTTCCCGATTGTAAATTTACTAGATTTGTCCTTCCATAACTGATTTTTTGGTACTCACATTTTACCTCCACCTTTTGTATGGTTACCGAAAACGCAAAGAAAAGGAATATACAGGGTGTCCAGGATTCCTATGAAAGTAGACATCAAAGCAAACAAAAAGTATATGGACACAAACCTCAAAAGTGGCGTCCTTTCCGAGCTTTGAGCGTGGGAAATTTGGGCCACGGAACTTTGACGCACTATAGCACAAAGACGAATGACCATGACACAGGCGGTATGGTATTTCACACAGGAAGTCATAGTCGTAGTATCCAAAAATATCAAAATCAAAACTCCAGAACAATCGCGCAAGGGATTTCCCAAAGGAAGTGAGGGATTCCCGGTTATGTTTGCAAATAAGGATGAGTCAAAATGAGCGGGAAATGAGAGAGTACGTAATAATAAATTATAATTCGTCTGTGCAATTTCGATAGTGCAAACAGAATCAAAGAAATGGAGAATTATGCGGTTGCTATCAGTGGTTGCATAACCATCAGTAAACAAGTTTCAAGCATTCCAGAAAAATTAATGTATTATTGAAGGCTATATTAATTCGTTGTAAATTCATGCATCTTTTCACTCTCCATTTGTGTTACTACACACTTACTGAGTCTTTTTCGTAACACTTTGTTTGCTGAACCTATAAAATAGTGTATTCTGCTTCCTTAATTAATTTGTCGTAAAACCTGTCGTTTACATGATACGTAGATTGTCCTGTGCACTGACGAATAACTTTTCCCCTCAGTGGAAACATACGTTGTTTGAATGTTTGCACTAACACAAAACTGCATTGAGTGATACTTGAAAGAATTTTAGGATTTCTGAAGGATTTTTCAGCGTGTGTTCGTGAGTTGTAGAAAAGTAGAATATGCTGAAGATATGACCTAACATAATAGTATGCACAGGAGAACTCATTGCAGTAGGAAGGTAAAGAGAAGTGGGAAGCGAACAGAACCACTCAGTCTTTTCACCTCCGTACAAGCAACCACAACTGCGAGAACCTGCGCAGGACATTAAGGCTCAGTGAGATAAAGGCACAAATGGAGTATGTTTGCAATACAAGACACTCTGAACACTCACCAAGGGAACACTAGTTACTAGGTCAGTACGTGCCACTGGCCAAGTTCGAACCGAAGAGTACGAACTGTGATGATTCAACTGACGCATGTCGGGAGCTCATTGCATTGAGCGAATTGTGCTACTAGAGCTACTAGTGTAGAGTAACGCCTACGAACAGCGATGCATGTCTCAGACCGACGACGCATGTTCGTATAGACGCGATCGAAAACGGCTGGCATATGTTGGATTTCTTCGACCGCAGCTGCAATGCGTGCTACGAGATCTTGCTCTGACTCAACCGGGGTCTCATACACCGACGTCTTCGTGAGACCCTACAGAAAGAAATCCAATAACGTAGGTCGACCGAGCGTGGTGGCCATCCTATTGGACCACCACGGCCAATCCGTTGTTGTCCAAATGAATTATTTAAATAATGTAGGACATCCCATTGTGTTGAAACCACATGTGCTGTCGGATTTCAAGAGGAATTTCTTCCAGTAACTCCGACAGTATCTCCTGTAAAAAGATTGAGTAGTTGGCATCGGTGAGGCGTTGTGGGAGAGAAAACATGATCCTATTAATCATCCATGTATGATGTCTGCCCATACATTCAAACTGAATCGTTCCTGAAATGGGCGCTCGAGAACACCATGAGGATTTTCTTCTGCCCACATGTGGCTATTATAACAGTTAAACACACAATCGCTAGAGAAATTTACCTCGTTAGTGAAGAGTATCATTTGGAGAAATGCAGGATCCTCTTCACAGCGCTGAAGAAACAACTGACAGAAGTTTACACATGGCTCAAAATCGGCTGGACCAAGACTTTTAACTCGCTGCATATGGTATGGATGCAGATGTTCTTGGTGGAGAACCTGACAAACAGTTGTCCTGCTCCCACCCACGTCATGTGCTATGCGTCGGGTGCTCGTCGAAGGACCCCTTCCACGTGTCGAAGCACTTCCTCTTCAAACTGCGGAGTTCGTAAGCACCTCGGAGCACCACAGTCAATTCTGTTGACGGTGAAGGTGCCTGTGTCCCTGAGCCGACGTTCTATCCTGGAAAAGATAGTACGTGACGGCACTCGACGATGTGGATAGCGCTCGGCGTAAAGAAGACGAACACACCTTCCATAACAATCGGCTTCGCCAAAAATTAATGGTATGTCTGCATACTCATCAAACGTGTACGATCAGATCAAGAGCGATTGTTACCCGGCCACGATAACAAAGCAAACTACTTTAATGCGGGGAAAATTGTACTGATAGGTTTACGTCATGTCATGCGCAGGTGCTGGCAGCGCGAACCTCATACACGCCAGTCGGAAAGGCGTGCGAGAAACCTTGCGTTTGTGGTACCAATTTGCTGCCCTTGTTGATTGATACACAATCTGGCAAAATGGAATACGAAGTCAGAATTGGACATGTGAAGCACTCGGAAGGTAAAACCGGTACGAACTGTTTATTAGACAAGCTATTAATGCGAATTTACTTTATTCCTGCCATGCACAAAAGTGTTGTATTGTCTGCTTCATTTCACTTCTATTATGTTACATCGAACACACACACACACACATTCCACAACCAACAACAAAGATGGCAAATTGTGTTTTTGGCTCGTCTTGTAATGAATAATACGTGTCTCTTCACAACCTTGAATGATAAGGCTCACATTTTTCTGTCTTCGTTGCAACATCTTGTTGTTTCAGGTAGACAGGCGTTCATTTGTCCAGAAATAGTTAAGTAGTTCATGCATTCATTTTAATGTCCTACACGATCTGCACGTGTGAAAGAATGGTTGGCATATCTCGAGCTTCTACATTCGTTTCAAAATAGTACAAAAATCGCCTTTTGGATCGTCTCTCTTAACTCATAGTTTGAACTAGGGATTTAACAAAAATATGTTACAGCAATTACGTTAGGTCATATCCTATGCACACTGTATAATATTTTTCTGCTCCGAATCAGAATCACACTTCGAAACTATATACTTTTTGTGAATTTATTAATGGCAATTACGCATCTAAAGCTCAGGCCGGGATAGAGGAGGGCCAATGATTTGGAAACGCAACGGCCCTGGCCTTACAGAAGGTATACCAGCATTCGTCTGGTGACAATGACCAAAACCAGGGAAAGTCTCAGTCAGGATGGTTGGCCGGAGTAGGGTCCGTGCTTATGCTTGACCTACCTACATACATACCGCGTGGTAGGCAGACACACAAAGTACTTAATTCATTTCGCATTTCACTCAATGAAGTTTTCTGTTAATGCACTTAGCATAAGTCGAAAACACAAATACTACATTGTACTGCCTTGAATTTTATCTGTGAGTTAAGTATTTTAATATCTACTTAGGACAGTATAGAGTATGTGCTTCAGGTTCACCCAGTAGAATTGAGGAAAGCCAAGAGTTTAGTTGCATTGTTTGAATTTGTGACAGCTGTTTTCAGAGCCAACCAGGGTGGTTTCGTAACAAATTCTCTGTTATTATGTAACATGAATAGCGTCTAATCACATTTTGCAACACGGCTTTTGGTTTAATGTTACTAGCATCATTGCTAACCACACAGATCAATAACAAGACTATGTTTGTACTGATTTTGCGTTTTTCACATGTATAACCCTCAGCAAAACAACTGTCTTTCATTTGAAATTAAAAAATATATTTTTTTGTACTCTTGAAACTTGTTTACTGGTGGTTATCCAAACACATATAGCAAACTCACAATTCTCCGTATCTTTGATTCTGTTTGCACTATCGATATGGCACAGACGATTTATAATTTAATATTGTGTACTCTTTCATTTCCTGCTCATTTTGACCCATCTTTATTTGCAAACATGACTGGGAATCCCTTGCGCAATTGTTCTGGAGTTTTGATTTTGATATTTTTGGATACTACGCCTATAACTTCCTGTGTGAAATTCCACACCGCCTGTGTTCTGGTCATTCGTCTTTGTGCTATAGCGCGTCAAAGTTCCGTGCCGCCAAATTCCCCATGCTCATAACTCGAAAAGGACGCCGCTTTTTTTTATGTTTGTGTTCATTTTGTTTGTTTTGATGTCTACTTTCAACTCCCAAATGTTGTCATAAGAATTCCCGGACACCCTGTGACCATAATTTAACCATAATTATAAAATGTTTTGAACTTCTACGTTTTAAATAAATGTGAATAAATATATGAAAAAATATTAAAGCTTTCATTAGAGAAACAAATTTGAAAATAATTTTGAACGTATTGAGACTTTTAAAATATTACTGAGTTTGCGTTTTGAAAGAAAGTAAACATACACACACACACACACACACACACA
>JAGDQP010008825.1:1123-12716 GCA_022664845.1 Lepisma saccharinum | reverse complement strand
TATATATATATATATATATATATATATATATATATATATATATATAATATTGGCTTGGTGCATAAATTCTATCGGCCAAAATGGAGACATAATATCCCTCTGAACTAGTTGTTGCTGTTATGTGTGCGCTGCGTAACATGGTCCTTTGGTAATCCGTGTCAAATTCAACCATCGACATTAGTGCATTAGTTTCTTTTCGTTGAAAGTGATTGAACACACATTGTCAAGTCGAGAAGAACGAACATTGCCGGCACATTATGTTGTTTGAGTTTAATCGATGTGTTCCAGCCTCGGAGGCCCCCAGAAACATTTGTGCACTGTATGGCGATATAGCCATTAGTGAGAGGGCTACCCAAAGGTAGTATGTATGTTTCAAGAGGGAAAGTTTGACATGAACGACACTCCAATGGAGTAACTCCACGGTCTGGACAGAAATTGGATTCCGATTAGGACTGTTTGAACGTGTTAATTCATGGGTATACACACCAAACAACACGGGAGTCAGCCACACAGATGGACTTTGGCCCATACAACCGTTGGCAGTAACCTGTACTCCATTGTGAAAGTGCAGGAACTTGGTGTATGAGTTTCCCACATGCTAGCGACATCAATGATCAACGTCTAGCTATTTGTGTCTTCTTACTCGCTCTTCATCGCTCTTCTTGCTAACAACATCAATCATTTTTGTCTAGAATTGTCACGGGTGAAGAAAAACGGTGCCTGTACATCACAGTCACAATAGGAAACAATGGCTCAACCCAAACAGAAAGGGAACACCTTGTTTAAAAGAGAACTGCATCCACGCAAGATATTGTTATCCATTTTAGGTTGATTATTTTGAGCTTCTTCCCAATGCTGCAGTTTATTGTGAACAACAGCTCCGACGTCAAGCGGCTATTATGGAGAAGCGATTAGCAAGACGCCATTCCGTGATTCTCCAGATGGATATTGCCAGGTCTCTCACTGCAACCATGATGAAAAGAGTCCTTTAGGAGCTGGGAATAGAGGGTTTACCACATCCAGCATACTTCCCAGACATCGCACCTTTGGACTATCATCTTTCCCGTACACTGTCAAACGCACTGCGTGGGAGATCCTTCTCCGACGACGACGCACTGACCTTTCGGCTTGATGACTTCTTCGAACAGAAACCGGTGGATTTTACCACAAAGTGATCGCGGATCACAAGCTGCGATGGAAAACAGCCTTATAAAATAGTGGAGACTATATCACCGCTTTCAATACATAAGGGCGTTATATAGAAATCCAGTGCGCTTGCGCTCTTCTGCTTTGAACGCGAGGGTATTATTGATTGGTGTTTTGGAATTAGTGGCTTAGTGCGTGAATGGAATGATAAGAACACCGACAGAATTTTTGCACCAACCAAATACTAATTGTTCAGTGATTTAGATTTCTGATATTTCTAATTTTTTTTCACTGACTGAAGCCGTTTCCTCACTTTTCTGTCCAAATGTTATGCTTGGAAGAAAATGCACAATCACATACTTCTCCATTATTGACATGTAATTGGAATATTTTTTAAAAGAGATTAATATTGATTATAGGGAAAATCAATATATCACCAGTTCACAAATTATAACGGTCTCTTTCAACCTTCATCTTTGATCCACTTTTTAAAACTGACAAGTAATGCTATTTCAAGTGTCGAACTTATTTTCAAAATGTCCCTTTTCCAGAAAATGTAAAATTGAGATATTGGCGTGATTTATTTCATTTCATTATTTTCTAACATATTAGCAAGGTTTAATAAATTCAGAACTCCTGTAAAATCATTTAATTATCAAAAGACATTAATGTATAGAAAGCGTAATTAACAGTTAAAATTGAATATATTTTATCTTTTCCAATTCTTTTTTTTTTAAATGGAAAATCTTGGTAAACTAAAACTTTTACCACCATTCATGGTTGTAAATTTCCCCTAAATTTGAAAAATAAAAGTGTATTACAAGTGTTTTCTTTTATCTCCGCTCTTGGACAAGGAACGTTTTGAAGCTAAACCTTTCAAATGGACGATCAGAACTTTCAAATCATCATAAAAAAAACTGAGTTTGTGTGTAAAAGATTAGGTGCATTGGTCAGTAGTTGAAGAGAAAATGGGGGAAAAGTTTTGAATAGCATTGTTTGTGGTACGCTACTTATGAATATCTGGCGCTAGTTTACACTCAGTGCCGCACACTACGTCGACAGATATTCAAATAACACTGATAGTTGCACGTCGCTATACTCATAATAACAGAGACCCACACTGGTACAAGTGTAGAATTGGGTAGAATCCGTAGAATGGCACACAAATACCGTAATGATCCTTGGATTTAGTCGTGAAAGTGCCTTTTGGATAGAGTTATTGATATACGGGATTGGTGTTTCTGCCCATAAGCAGTTTTATTACAAAAGTGCAATAGATAATAAAATGACCGCACGGGTCAAGACTCATTATTAATGTACAAGAGTAAGTTATAACATAACTTAATGTTTTCTATGAGATTTTAGCCTCGATTTTGAGGTCTAGAATGAGAAGACACACCACCCCAAGCTAAGAGAGTGTGTATAGGATACCCCGATCCCAAGCTAAGTCAGAGGCAGGTAGTAAGGATAACACACTACCCCAAGCTAAGTGAGTGTGTTAGGTTTGTAAGGAACACACCACCACAAGCTAAGTGAGTGTTCAGGAGTGTTCCGACCCAAGCTAGTCGAGAACGGTTCAAAGGAAGAGGAGGCGACCACCCAGCGACGAGTGATACAGAATGGGATGCTGTTGCGATATTTATAGGTGTCTTCAAGGGTGTGGTCCTCCGATTCCCTCCGATTGTGACGACAGCTGCAACTTCGATTCATCAGACGAACTGTCTTCTGCTAACACTGTTTACGTCACTTCATTATTTGTAGTACACACGTTTGTTTACGTTGTAGTACTCACTATGTGTTTACGTATATGAATGTCTTGAGCTGAGGCACGTGGATCATTGTAATACTGTGTGTAAAGTTATTCAGGTTGGGGACATAGTCTGACAGAGTCTAGTAAATTTTAATTATGTATTGGTGTCGCCATCTGGATGGATATAAGTATAACGATGTCCGGATGTTAGTTATATAACCGTAGTGCGCGGCATTGAGTGTTTATTAGTGTCAGATATTCATAAGTGGCATACTACAAGCAATGCTATTCACAAGTTTTACTGCCAATTGCTCTTCAACCACTCACCAATGGCACCTAATCTTTTACATATAATTTTAGTTTTTATGTTGAGTTTATATATATATATATATATATATATATATATATATATATATATTCTAGATCTGAGTGTCCACTTTAAATAGTTCTACTTGTGAGATAAGATTAGAGTTGCACTCGTCTTTACAAACTAAATAAATTTTTGTAATAACATCGTAAACTTCCGTGTAGACACGTTGTTCGAGTTCTACTGTCGACCACTTTCAATTGAGGTTTCCCAGAATTTTACTCAGTTTCACTAGGATAATATCCGAATTTTCCTAGGTTGACTGGTCGTTATGTTGATATGTTCTCCAGATGTATACAGGAAGATAATGTTCCTCAAACCAACTCTGGACAACTTCGGAGCGATGATAAGGCGATCTTTCTGGAACATCCCTTCTTTGCGAGGGCACATGTAGTTCAGGAAAGGCTGCAAATTGTCACCATGTACTGCAACGTAGTGGTCACGGATCAATACCGTGCTTAGGAAAATGAGTGGACTTAATCCATGTTTTGTAAACACACAGTAAAGTAAAGCTTTTCCGTGCCTTGTTGACAACTGTAGTTCATGTATCAATGGATCGGTTCACCAGTGCGTGACTCATCGGACAACTACCCATTTGGCAGTCTTTTGGGGTATAATTACCGTGTTCAATCTCCAAGTGAGACGTCGTATCCATTGTCATAATGTTAACAGAGGTAACGTGGCGAGGTTTGATTGATATTTTGTTCCAATGTCGCATAAAAATTCAAGACATGGCACTGACGTGCTGCATTGAATGTGGATTTCTTTTGAGTCACTATCGCTTGTCTGTTACCATTAACAATTCTCCCTATACATCACTGTTCCCTGTTAGCAAGCAGCCACAGTTGGCCACTGCTCTCCCTCTCTCTCCAGGGGAATGATAATGCCTTCCACGTGGTATTTTGGGGACATACATGACACTGTGGCTCGAGAAATGTAGAATGCCCGCATAACTTTGGGAATGGTATGTCTCACCCCTCTGGCACTCACTGTTATGTCACGACTTTTCATCGATCTATCAGACTCTTCTCACCTCACAGCTGATCAAGTTCTTGGTTAGCACGTGGTGGTGACACCACTTAAGAATTCGCATATTGCTATCTCATGACTTTCTGCATTTCAGTGTATAATAGAGAACTTTCACAAAATCGGAACCTTTAGCAGCTATTAGTTTGGTTATATTTTCCTTGATAAGGGCTATATGCATAGGGAGTTTTTAATTGATCGTGAGCGGAGTTGTGGATACGTCTTTTTGGTCTTTCGCCGGCGTATGTTTTTAGAAAGTTTGCTTGGAATACATGTTTCTTACTTGTTTTGTTGAGGAATTATACTTTTTGTGATTGTCCTCGCCGAAGTGACTGCATCTCCGATTTTCCTCTGAGTGAGGTCCATACATCTTCAAGAACAACGCATAACTATGTAATCCTTGACAGCGTTACCGTCATATCAAACGTAGAATCTTCCTCTTCTTTACAGGTATCTTCTTACATTTTAGGACCTCTATTACAGGACTGCAATGTTTCGTGTTCTTCGTTCCTTTTCTGAAGAGGACCTTGCATCCAATTTTAGCTTTTTTATGGATGATTTTCCTAGTTTTTGCACCAGAATAATTTCTGATAACATTTTCCCTGTTATGTCGGCTGAGATATTGTATACAATAAATCAGTTGATTTTCCTTTTTCCGTGTCTCGCATTAAAAATAGTTCTTAACTTTATTCGATTTTTTATTCTTATGTGCTTATGTTTAACTTACTAAGTGTTTTTCGCTGTAGAGAGATTAGCTTTAATATGTTCTTTAACTGGGTTGCCAGTTGGTTATGAGTCGTGACAAGGTTTGCCCCATTTTTAGTTTTAAAATATTTTCGGCTTCTCCTTGCTTCTAATTTCATCAATCTTTCTTATTCTCTCCTCATTTGTGTTTGCTCCCCTTTGCGATTGGTTCTGAGTCCACGGATTTGGTCTTTCTAATTTTTTTCTACTTGCTTTGCGAGCTCTTTCGCATGCAGCTTAGCACGACATGCTTTAATATATCGTTCTTCTTCTTCTATTTGTCGTTCAAATCTCCATCTACACTATGGCGCTATTTTGCCATTTCATAAGATGTCTCTCTAACTCTTTGATTTTCACTTGAAGTTCTTCATTTCGTCCTTCAACTTTTTCTGCTGTTGCTTCTAGCTCATTCATTTGATCTATTTTCTTTTGAACGTTTACTATGTCGTCTTCCATGGTCATTTCTTTTTCTTCCGTTCAGGGTTCATGAGTTTTCAGTTTCTTGTTCCCTCTAACTTTTGGGATCATTGGCTTATATGTTTGGGAGATTTCTCTTCTCCTGCTATTTTTGTTTCGGTCCTCTTCTGTTATTATTGTTCCTGTTTATTCGTTTTCTCTATTTTCACATGTCTATGGGCGATTAGTATCTACGTTTCTGTAACTAGCTCGATATTACTTTCTTCTGCTCCTCTTCATACATTTGTTCCTCTTCTCTGATTATATATATCCTCATCGTTTGTACTTGCGGCTAAATTTTCCAGCATTCATTTGGCCGACATTTTACCGATCAAATTGTCATAGTTTCGCAATGAAATGTAATAGAAATAGGCAACAGACACCAACTAAAAGAGAAACTCTCAAAATATCTACCTGTGTGTTCACTGAATTTCTATGTGGGTGCTTCCGATACTCTTCAAGATATTTAGATGTACTCGAATTCCCTTTTCATTTCAATTATCGTATCCAGTTTAAGAATGATAACAAAAATTTTGTTAATACAACTTTAACTTAGGGTACTTTTATTAACTATTGTAGTAAACTGAATTAAGGTAATTTCCTCCTTCAAGCTGACATAAAAGTTTTCGATGCGCGTTATACATGAGCATTTACGGTATACCACACCATACAGATCCGTCCGCCAACAACTTTCAACTGAGGAACTACTAGCTTAGAAACTACTAGGGATACAAGAGAGTCTGAGGCGAAACTTTTCCAACGAAAGGTTGGACACTACTGCTAAAACCTGGTGGGCTAGCACATACACCCCGGCTGGGCTCGTCCCCACTTGGTTAATCTGATGACACAACAAATACAAGCTTTTAGCATTATTACTTCCCCCGTTTCAAGACTTCAACCTTTCTATGTTTTCCCGCTTGAAATTTTCTTCAAGATTCCTTGTTTGTGTTATATAAGGGTCCCAGACGTTCCAATTTTATCGCGACAATTCCAACTTTCAAATTTTTGACACCTCTGTCCAGGTGTCCCGATCATTCTTTTCGAGTTGACAAATGTCCTGGTTTTCACTCTCTTCTTTCAAAATATAATTCAAATTTAGTGCTGTCGTTTCAAAACATGTACAACTGTTAACTACTTCTTTAGAACTAGTGTGATTCCATTGAGATTTCTGATTTAGTGAGATGCTATCCGCTAAATATAATAGCACTAGCCAATACCTCAAGTGATCACTTTTGTTTCACAAGCTCTTTTGTGTGGTGGCTACTAGTGATTCTTAAAAACCAGGTTTTTAATTGTGTGTAAAAACAGGATTTAAACCTGGGAAACCCGAGATTTTTTTTTAATGTACAAAGAGTTACAGTTTTAACTCTCTTTCATTAAAGAAAACGTTGGTAATTGTTTCATTCAACTGTAAATATGAATTAACTGTATTTATAAACAATATAACAACTAAAAATTTGAATAAAGACTATTTTACATGCTATATGTATTATAAGGAACTTGTGGGTTTCAGTTCTCAATGTGAATGCTGTTTATGTTGTAGCACTAACAGAATCACTTACAGAAAAAATGGCAAAAATGATGTCCAGAACTTGCAATTTATTAACAAGAAAAAAAATGTTTCCCCAGTGTTTGTGGTCCGTCCTCATGTACAAGGTCACCGTTCTACATGATTAGCATAAATATGCATAAAATAATATCAAGAAGCACTATGAACCAAACGTCATGTGAAATACAATAACATATGTCTGTAAATAACCTGTAAGTATAACAAATCAGTAAACAGATACGTTTACCTCTGAAAGTATATACTGAATTTACAAAATATATTCACACTAAAACGCTTTTGTCTCGTTGGTGTAAAGTGCATTTGCACTGTAGTGTATATAGCTCCAAACTACATTGAAATTTGATTGCATGGATGAAACATCATTCGTAGCGTGAATTAGTAGTAATGGTGCTTTTGAAATTATTATATAAACAGAATTGAATTTTATTTTATTGATGGCCTTTAGGCATCTAAGGCTCATACCTGGATGGGGGAAGTAGAAGAACTCGAGAAGGGGTCGGATAGGGCCTACGCTGAAGATGCCGTCCCGGCATTTGCCTTGTGTGACTAAGGAAAACCCCTGGAAAAACCTCAATCAGGATGGTCGAACGCTGGGATCGATCCCACGACCTCCAGAAGGCTACGGCAACGCTCTACCACTGAGCTACGGGGGCTCGGTAAACAGAAATAAAATTTTAAAAAAGCTAAATTATAAAAACCCAATAACATCCCTGACTAGTTAAGAAAAGCAATAAGAAAACAGTTTTATTTTCCCTTCCACTGGGTTTTTCCCAGTGCACATCACTAGTACGCGTAACAGTACGTCCAAGTGAGTTCCGCTATCACCATTTTTCTGATTTCTAGATATTTTGTGAAAGCAAGAAGGGTTTATGACTATCCATCATGGTTTCTAAGGCCATTGAGTTAATGTATTTATAATGCGCTTAATTTTATGTATATTATTATAACTAATTATTTTTACTATTATTAATATAGGCCTACATCTAAATAGTATCGATTAATATACACCGATTATAAATAGTATCGAAATAATATTAATTTATAATCCATGTTATCCATTATTAAAATCTATGGCAAGTTTAAAAAACCTGGGGCCATTCCGGTTTTTCTTTTTGAAATGTGGATCCCTTATACATTGTTATGAGTGAAATTGTTCATATCAGACACTGATATTTATTGTCTACTTCAACTTCACTTCACCTGACAATATAAATTCATAACAATGTGTAAATTGCTAATACAAATTTCCTTTCCTGTATTTTTGTATAGTAAGCACTTCAGAACATTGCCATCCGGGTTAACGATTAAACGGTTCAAACTTGGGACGTCTGTACTTGTTTCTACTTGGGATGGGCATTTGAAAAAGAAAAAAAAGTTTTCTGGACTCCGGAAATAAAATTTTCCATTATTCCGGAAAGTTTTCTGTTTTCTGATTTTAATTTCCCGGTTTCTGGAAAATTAACTTTCCGTTATCCGTTTTTCCGGAAATTTGACTATCCCTAGTTTCTACAGAAACATGGCAGCAGTGGACGACGAATGTCTAGAATAGCTCTTCAATCTTCTGTGATCACCCTGTGCTCATAACAGAAACTTATTCTGTATGTTTTCTTTCATTTTCAGCATAATTTGCTGTCATGGTTTCGTTGCAATGCTACAGTCGATTGACATTGCATCATGACTTTACCGACACATTTAAAATTTTTGGAAGTAACATTTCAATTATACATTTCTATACTCAACAACTATTTTTCCATATTCTTACTTTTTCAGATAAGATTTGAAACGTTAGAGGATGCTAGAAAAGATGCCGAAGTTGGAGATATTGTTGGCATCATAGTCATGCCAGACCGATATACTCAAACTGTAAATAGTATATCAAATTTCTCACAGTCAATACTGACTACAGATGGTCCATGTCCGAGTGAAAAGCCTGATTTCCTTATGATAATGGATAGTTTACGTATACATGTGTACATGGATCTGACAGGTAATAATAATTATATTTGATAGCATATATGATAATACAAGGGTCGCGGTGACTCGATATTAGAGCACTCACCTCTGGTGCTTGTGGTCGTCGGTTCGATCCCTTCTCGTGTTATGTTGACTGTGATGGACATGATCTTTTTTCGGGGTTCTCCCGTTTCCTTCTACTTTATTCATTCCACCAATCATCCCATCATCATGCATCTGACCTGAGCCAAAGCTGCCTAAATGCCTTAAAAATTAAATCCAAATTCAAATGTGATAATACAAACACAGGAGAGTATGTCCGAGTATGGATAACATAATGATATGCTAGAAAAACTATCAGAGCGAGTAAAGTTGAGACATCTAATATGTAACATTTAACTTATTTTTTCTACGAAAATAATACATGTTATTAATTAAAGTAAGTGTAAAGACTGGAAAACGAATTGAGTAAAAGCACGTTTTAGACACTGAACCAAGAAATTTGCTGTAATAATTAACTTTTGAGTCATCGATTACGACATGTTCATCTTTATTTGTCTACGAAAGTGATATATGTTGTTATCCTTGGAGCAACTAATGACTCAGCCCTCGTTGCCCAGTTCGTAACCTAGCATATTTTGAATTGGCAATAGGTAAGCACATGGGTTCGGAACTCACGACTGAGGTTTTCCAGGATTTCCTTCAACTTAACAGATGAATACCGAAATGTATTAAGTAAGACCCTGGCCGCTACGTTCTTCATCCTCTCCTCCATCCTATTTCGACCTAAGTCAGAGACGCCTGAAGGCCGTAAATAAATTAAAATTCAGCAAGTAATGCTCCCAGTGTGACACTTCTATTCGTTCCAATATGGTACATATCAACATGCACGGCAGTGCATGAGCCAAGTTCTTCACGTCAGAAAACGTCAGCACTGCCAGAAGCATGTTATACAGGAACAAGAGTTTATGGCAAAATCGACGATTTGGGGGCCCCGTAAGAAAAAAGATGTTAAAGATAGGAATATGAGCTTTTGCCGTTAAGGAGATATGGTAAATATGTGCAGATGTACAAAATTTCATATTCGTATCTCAAACTATGTTCTAGTTGTGGACCCCTGAAATTGCACATTTTAGGCTAACTGACTCACTCACTCACTCACTCACTCACTGACTGACTGACTGACTCACTCACTCATCATATTGTTTAGGGTGTTTGGAGTAAGCTAGAAACATGAAATTTGGTATGAAGGTAGAGGATGATAAGTAGATACAGGAAAAATTCCGACATTTTGAAAAGGTCGCCATCTTGGATTCAAAATGGCCGCCAAACCTAAAATTTCAAAGAATACACAGCCTAAACGGCTAAAGATAGAACAGTGAAATTTGGTATGAAACTACATCATTGGTAGCAAATTAAGAAAACTTTTTAAAAATTTGAAAAAGTCGCCATTTTGGATTCAAAATGGCCGCCAACCCTAAAATTTTAAAGAATACACAGCCTAAACGGCTGCCGCTAGAATAATGAAATTTAGTTTGACAGTACAACATTATTTGTAGATTATGAAAATATTACAAAATATCTCTAAGGACGCCATCTTGGATCCAAAATGGCGGGTGTCATAAATCCATTTTCCAACTGCTTGAGCCAGAGATACGAAATTTGGCATAATGATGTATTATCAAGAGTAGTTTAGGAAAACATAACAACGTTTAAAAAAATTCACCATCTTTGATTCAAAATGGCAGCTGAAATACAATTTTTCACATCGTTTGAGATAGAGAAATGAAATTTGGTATGACAGTGTATCATCACGAGTATGTCACGAAAATATAAGAAAACGTTAAAAATGTGTCCATCTTTTATCCAAAATGCCCGCCTAAGCCCCACTTTATAACGACTGAAGCTAGAGAAACGAAATTTGGTATGAAGGTGTACCATTACGAGTAGGTTAGAATAAATTCGGCTCGTCTCCCCTACTAGGTTACAGTTCCCAGCTGGAGCCTGATTGCAATAAAGGGGTGCGCCCCAGCGAGGCCATCTTGGAATTCTGGGGGCAGCGCCCCAATGAGGCGAAGCGAGTATATACATTACACAAGTGTAAAAAGCTGCGAAATACGAGTAAAAGCACCAGGGGTGCAAACTGTCCAGTCAACTCCTTCAACCTTAAAAAGTGGTGAAATGGAATATGGATGAACCCAATTTTTCGTGCCAACTTCCAATACTCCTGCGTGTCCCACCAAGTTTTACTCTTCATAAACGTTAGCATTGCCAGGAGCATGTTATACAGGCAGAATGTGGACGTTTCCCCATTCGGACGCAGCGCTCTGGAGTATGAGGGAATATCTGCATCATGTGGCGCAGTGCACTGCAGAATCTGATTGTGATAAAAAGACGCAGTTCCTCCAAACTCCTCAAGTTCGATGCGCGGCCTGCCGTGGGATTCTTGGCGCAGCGACGCGAGCGAATCGAGGGGAGTATCAACACGTACGGCAGTGCATGCAGCCGAGTTCCACGTGTCACAAAACGTCAGCATGTTATACAGGAAGAAGAGTTTATTGCGAAATCAGCGATTTTGAGG
>JAGDQP010008824.1:0-60970 GCA_022664845.1 Lepisma saccharinum | reverse complement strand
CAGGTGGTATCATAGGCCTTCTCTAAATCGAAGAACACAGTAAGAACATGTTCATTCCGGAGGAATGCGTTCTGAACAATAGACTCTAAACTGACAAGATGGTCGACAGTTGATCGGTACTGACGAAACCCACACTGATTATTAGAAAGCAAGTTGTTATGCTCCAAGTACCACATTAGGCGTCGGTTTATCATTCTTTCAAATAGCTTGCATACGCAGCTAGTGAGAGCAATGGGCCGGTAACTTATGGGGTTCAGTTTATCTTTGTCAGGTTTCAGAATCGGAATTACAATGGCTTCTCGCCAACTAGCAGGGAAGCTATCAGTCCTCCAGATCTGATTATACAGATTTAGCAAGAAGACCTTTCCTTGGGAGGGAAGGTGTCGCAGCATTTCATAGTGAATATCATCCAGTCCAGGGGATGTGTTTCTAACATCCCGCAAGGCAGTTTCAAGTTCCCACTCGGTGAAAGAGACATTATGGTGTTCTAAATTATTCGAGTGAAACCGTAGAGGTATTATCTCTGCCGCTAGTTTAATGTTTACGAAGTTAGCACTATAGTGCTGAGAGCTGGATATTGCTGCGAAAGCTGCTCCGAGAAGATTAGCTATCTCTTCTGGGTCAGTCTGCAAGACATTGTTCTGCTTCAGAGCATTCAATGGCTCGGAGCGACAATTTCCTTCCAAACGTCTGACCCGTTCCCACACGTCTCGAATTGGCGTTTGTGAATTAATGGACGATACGTATTCACGAAAGGAGGTACGCCGAGTTTGTTTCATGAGACGTCGAATATAAGCTTGTGACTGTCGAACTGCATTCAAATTCGCCGCTGTGGGATATCGGTTGAACGCCCGTAGAGTGCGACTGCGCCGTCGCCGTGCTACGTCGAGCTCATCGTTCCACCAGGGAACAGAACGCCGACGTGGCGTTCGGCCAGACTGAGGGATGGAACATCTGCCAGCTCGCAAAATTTCACGGTTCAAGTACTCAACCGAATCATTCAGGGGCAAATCTCCTTGATCAACTAGTTGGACACGAGTTGCATATTTAGTCCAGTCAGCACGCTTCAGATGCCAATGCGGTAATTTGCGTGGTGCTTGATAAAGGTTTAAAAACTCTAAAATTACTGGGAAGTGGTCACTACCACATAGATCGTCATGTACACGCCATGCCAGCATGGGTGCAACAACTGCACTGCAGACAGACAGATCTATCGCTGAGTATGTGCCACTTGCCAAACTAAAATGCGTGTTAGCACCAGTATTTAATAATACTAAGTTTGAAGCGTCAATAAACGATTCAACTATTCTACCGCGGACATCTGTACGAACACTACCCCAAATAACGTTATAGGAATTAAAATCGCCAACTAAAATTATAGGTTGGGGTAACTGCTGCAAGAGAGTCTGAAGGTCAAGGAGCGTAAAGTCTTGTTCCCTTGTGATATATAAATTCAGGATTGTAACATGGTGCTCAAGGTGGACGCGAGCAGCAACCGCCTGTAGGTTCGTAGCAATGTGGACAGCGTATCAACAACACCAATTGCAACTCCGCCACATGCGCGACCATCAGTGGGAAAATCTATGCGATAGAGTGTATAGTCCTTCAATATCACAGATTCAGTTGTTTTAAACTTGGTTTCCTGAAACCAAACTACAACAGGGGAAAGATCTGATAACAAGACTTGCAGTTCTTCATACTGGGAATGAAATCCGTTAAGATTCCATTGGAGCATAGCCATTGGAATGAAGATCAATAAAAGTGTTACCTTTTAAGGCGAGGTTTATTAAATTTCCCTCCCTTTCCGACTACAGTATACTCCGAGTCCATCGGATCGTCCTCAATCATATCTGATTTGAGGGACGAACTCGGCGCAGTAAGGGCAGGTGGAGAATTCTGATGTGCTAGCTGAGTAGCCAGAACAGTAGTTAGACGTTTGATGCTCGTCGCTAGTGGTGACATTCAACCAGCTCGTAAAATTTTACTGGCACGAACAGTAGAGACAGCCCGTGGAGTCCTAGAAGACTGCACAGGAGACATGTGTCTCTGAGGATGCATCGGTGAAACCTGATAAGTCTGTGAGGCTTGGCGATTTCTTGGTGATTTATCAGGTTGAGGTCTCTCAGTCTGAGTTGACACATCAACTGTCTGGGTGGCAACCGAGACAGTTTAAACTTGTAGTCTAGCAGCTACAGTGGAAAACGCACCAGACGGAAGGGTGCGTTGAGACTCTCGTACTCGACGTTTTGCATCACCAGCAGAAATTTTCTCTATCACCATCAGCTCGCGAATTCGTTTTTCTTCTTTGAATACCGAACAGTCACGCGACCAGGCCGTATGCTCACCCTTGCAGTTAACACACTGAGGCTTCAGTGACGTGCAAGGATCTGCACCATGGCTACTGGTACCGCATATTGCACAAACAGCAGAGGTCGCCTTACACGACGTGCTGGTGTGTCCATAGTGCTGGCATTTAAAACAGCGGAGCGGACTCGGTATATAAGGACGGACAGGTAAGCAATAGAAAGCTGCCTTCACGTCCCTGGGAAGCTGTGGCAAACGTCAAAATTAGCGAGCTCGTGGGTTGGAGTTCGCCACTCTTTCGAGTTTTAATTCGTCTAACATTAACGACACCTTGGCTGGCAAGTTCATTCTTAATATCCTCTTCAGGGACATCTTGCAAATCCCAACAAGAAATTACGCCCTGAGTAAAGTTCAGTTGACGGTGTGGTTCAACTTGAACTTCGAATGGTCCTAACATCTTCATTTTTAGGAGATTAATTGACTGTTTATTATTACCTGTCTCCACGAGCAAGGTGCCGTTGCGAAGCTTTTTAACATTCTTAAGCTCACCTGCAATATCATGAAGTTGTTTCTGTATAATGAAAGGGAATAACCCCTTCAAACCACCTGGATTCTCCGTTTCGTTCTTGACTTTAATTACAAGATATCGTGTGATAGTCGGTACGATTCTTGTCTGTTCCTCTACTACGATTTTCTCTTCTTTGTCACTGGTTGATTCATTAGCTGTATGCGCCTTCTTGCTTGCATCAGTGACTTTATCTTCATTCTGTCGCTTCTGTCTCTTTCTCTCTTTCTCCAAAGGCGACTTATTAGGATGTGGTGGAGCCATGATGAATGAAAGCCGTAAATGCCCACACTTCTCCGTCTTCGTTCTGAGGAGCCAACGAGGCTGCCGGGTACTACCCTCATCACCCTTGTCAGCAAGCTGGAAATCGAGGCGAAGTCCAATGACTTGGCGTCGAAATCACTTGTACTCCCGACTGATGGATACTTGGGACACCCACTCCCCCGAGTGTTGGCGACACCAAAGGTCCGAAGAGCTCCCCAATGGCGCACTTCCCAGTCTCAACGAGCTAGACCATCCAAGAATCTGCTGTTAAGAACTAGGCGCTATCCAATGGTTTCGCCCCCTTTGCTCAGGTTCCAGGGGCCATCGTCAATGAAAGTACATCCTGTCACATCCTTGAGCATTGCGTGAAGGTGCAAATCGCAGCACAAGAGGAGATGAAATGATGAGTCATCAATGAATGAAAAATGGGGTGAATGTAAATGAAATCCTCTGTGCTGGTCCTCCTTTCAAGCAGCGTAGATGTTTAGCTGCGAGGGCTGATTGCAGCCAGCAAAAGCCAGCTGGACGATGGGGTCGCCAATTCCCTACGCCATATACGAGCAGCGATGGTCTGCTGCTCGGGCTATGTGATGATGTCATCACGTTGCGGTCCGTAGACCTGCGATGAGGTCGCCAATCCCCTACGCAAGTCAATATCTTAGCAAAACAGCAACAAATGACAAGAAACTTAACATAGTAATCATTGCAAAAGCTGGACCAAACCTAAAGTAAAACATTTTTAATTTGAAGAGCACTGTTCTTCTCACATTTTATTAACAGTTCACTGATGAATCGCCTCCGAAGCAATAAACTTGAGGCGAGTTAACAAATATTGTTTCATTTAGAATTGAAGTATGGGAAAATTCCTCAAGAAATTACTTCTTCGCTAATATTTAACTACCACGGGCAGTTCACTTCTGAGCTGATGTGAAATTGAGTATAACAGGTTACCTACAATCAGAAGTTTTAATGCACAGATTTACCATATTAAACCACCTGGTAACTTTAAGTATACTATATTTTTAATAGCATCGAACGTTTCCATTTAAGTTCAACACGTTAAATATCAAATTACTACTCAGGTTAAAAGTGTACTCGTGTATCTCATTTTACAATATCTTAATTCACACACGCGATAGGAAAATAAAACATCACCACGACGACGAGAAAACAAAATAGAACATCGTAACGATGCTAAAGGGAACTATTCTGTTCGAAAATTTTGATTAAAATTTTTTTAAACAAACCAGTTATATTTTGAATGAGATTCTTTCATTCAGAAATGTATACGTAAAAATATTTGATAAAATGAAACATCGTACCAATAAGATGACCCAATCAAACAAGACAATCACACTGTCAAGTGATGTAAAACCAATCAGAAACGGGCTAACTAATCTCCTCCTCTAAATAAAAAGTGAAAGGAAGAAAGGAATATTAAAAATAGCTTTATATATCTCTCTTCTATTAAATAACACACTATTCCACTAAAAATTAAAAGAAAAAGAAGTTAAATAAAAACACGAGGGTTCATTAAAATAAGGCACTCATGTGAGGCAAACGAGACTGTTATAGAGTAATTCTGAGGAAGTTCGTGAGTTCAATCCAGAGCATATAAAATTAACAAAAGGTCCAAATGAAATGATTAGTTAACTGAAATATGGTTGTAATAACGGTACAAATTTGGAAACAGGCAACTGTTTTACAAAATTAAGGAACTGTAATCAATAATAACGAATGTTTCGAAGGTAAAACATTGAAAGAGAGAAAGTTACTCTTTACACATCGGTTATGATAGAAGGACAAAAAAGTGAAGCTAAAGGTATTTGTACTTAAAAATGTCGGCTAGAATCTGTTTCTGAAACTAGAATCTTTCGAAACACTACTGATCACTGAGTTTCAATCACGTTCTGTAATTTCTGAAAAACGTGGAAATACCATCTTAGAATTATCTACACGTGGAATCTTCTTGTTCCACTGGAGATGTTGGTTTCCTTTTACCCTTCCAGTTATATAAACTGGTCTTCTTCCGCTTTATGATGTAGGGTGGGGGAACTCTTAGAAAATTCTTTAACCTAAACAATCGAACTAATCGCCACTAACAGTATGATACAGCGAGGAGGCGTGGAAAGATTAATTCGGCAACCCATTTTAAACAGTAATGATAGAAATTTTCCTGCGAAAAGACGGAATGGTAGAAATCTGGTTAGTAAGCCTAATTAGACGGAAAGTCTACGTGTAACAGATACAAAAATTCTAATGTGATGAAGCGTCATAAAGTAAAATTGCAGCAACCATCTGGGCAAATAAAGGATTCCAGATCTCTTCTGTGAAACAAAATACTAAGGTAATTATAATTCGATACTTCATTAACACCCGAGTGATTTACTGCTGTTTCAATATCTTAATGCAAAGGAGTTTCTTGCCGAAGTAGCGTTAGTTGATTCAAATAACGTGGGACAATGGATGTAATAATATTGACATACGTTTATTAGAGCCAAAGGAGGGCATGAGTAAATCTGTGAAAACATTTTTATTTAATTATAACTTATACGGATGTTATTAAAAGATTGACTTGTGAAAAGCTACTATATTTGTGAAAAACATAGCATCCGCCTGGTGTGAATGAGGGAAGACACGAAAACCTCAGTCAGAATGGCCGGCATATACAGAAGCAGGTACTTAACCCAATGTCAGGCCTATATGAAAGTACAGTAGTGCAAGAGATTCTACGTTATGAACAAAAAGATTATAGTACTGCATGTCCTTATGTTACATATATTTCAATACACTGTAAATATCCAACTGTTACGTGTATGTGCGAAACAACAGCTCATGTTTAAGATAGTCCGAAATTTCAGTCGCCCACTGTTTTTTCTCGTAACTCTGTAGAAGACACCCACTGTATGCCTCTCTCTTTGTACTTATTTTCTTGCACAAAAATTTGGTAAACTTTATTTTGTATGAGCCATTTAAGTAACATTCAACTTCAGTACGTCTCAGACCACACGACTAACTCAATCGGCATATTTACTTATGAGTTTGGATGTGGGAAAAAATGGTACGTGTGGTGGATCAATGCTCCCTGCTTCTAGTGGTCCTTCGTTTCTCCCTTCAGAAGAGAATGATGTGGTCTTTCTTAGTACAGGATTACTTAAGAAAAGTTAGACATTTATGTATAAGAACAGTGCTTAATTAAAAATAACCGAATTAAAAATATTACGATTGTAAGTAAAATAAATAAATCGAAGAAGATAGTGGAAAACTTGAATATTGAAATAAGTACTTACACTAACTTACTCCTCACCTTATGGCTCACAGAACCCCCAAGTTCATCGCAACATCAACAGACGTTGGCCATTGGTTTTATGATGGGCAAATCAAGCCAGTTTTCATCACAAACTTCTACCTCTCGAAGATGCCCCCTAATATTGTCCTCCCAATGACGTTTCGGACTTCCCAACAACCTATTTCCGTCCGGCTTTCCAACCACGATGGAATATAATTTAGTTTTTTCTCCATCCGAACAGCATGGCCTGCCCATGTTTGGCGTCCCGATTTCATTATTCTTACATCGGGTGAATCATAGTCTGTGAAGTTCTTCATTATGCAATCTCCTCCATTTTAAAGTTATCTCGTCCCGTTTCAGCCCGTATATCTTTCTCAAAACCTTATTTTCAAATACTCGCAATTCATGTTCATCTGTCACGGTTGCCTTGATATTAATCGCGAAGTTTAGGAGCTTCTGGACAGAATAGAAACATGCGCTGCCAGATGCTAATCGACTTTTTATTTCTATCATGACCTCTTTTTCGCTTACACTAAGTAAAATTACTTTTAAACCATACGTACACATAAAGACAGATGTTTCTTCACATGTTTACACAAAAGGAGTTAGGAACAGCGTTAAATTTAAAATTTGTGCACAGCAAGAAGACATGAAAGATCAAAAAGCATGGTAGTTACCAGTGGTGTGCTCATCTTCAAAACCATCTTCAAAGTAAGTGTCCACATTAGTCTCAGTGTACTCTGCACTTTTCTGCGCTGCGTCTTTATTGCTCTTTTCAGACAAAGGACTGTGAAGTTCTGATTCCAACTGGTCGTCTGTATCCACGGCACCATCTGAACTATGATCTTCTCCCACCTGAAACAAAATAAAGGATAAAAGTTCAATACTTTTCGAGGTATTCTGCAAATTCACTTACAATGGAAAAAAAAAATCTTTATAAATGTATCATTACGGACTATTGTATATGCACCAGTAAAAGAAAAAATATTTTCAACTCGTACGTTAGCATCACATACAAGAAATCTATTCATATTCATTAAAAAAAAAAAAAAAAAAACAGAAGAAAAAGTTCGAAGTTCTAAAGTAGCATAATGTGGATGGCAGTACCAAGCTTACACATGTGGCAAACACAATATATGGATCATTTATATATTTAAAATACTTTCTTAAAACCCTTGTCCAGTTGCCCAGCCACTTGTACTGCACAGATTTCATTGATTTTTACTTTAAAATGTTTGTATTTACCTAGATACATTATGAATCAGCCACGAGATAAGAAAAATCGAGATAGTTTCGTATTCTTCTGACTCTCACCAACTAAATAAAGGAGAGTCCCGATTTCCTCCCTCTACACTTCTTATGGAAACTATAGCTCTGTCCAGTCACCCAACCATTTCTACTAAACAGATTTTCTCCCAAGACAGTGACATGCGAAGAAGTGTAATAAGAAACATCCAGTAAAGTGGCAGATAATTTAGTTAGACACAAGCACTTTGCAAGATTACTGTATTTCGATGCCATTTTTGAGCCGCATGAGATACATAATTGACGAATACTTGTCATTCACGAAAACTATACAAGCCATGACGTGATATTAGTAGGCCATGGTCAACAAATGATACGGTACATTATTGAATACATAATGGTACGACCATCTCGATCTACCTCTGATTTTCTTCTTATATCTCTACAATTTCATGTGTTTTTCTCTTCTTCCTTGACATTGATCAAGTAGTGGATGTAAATACCAGGGAAAGCAGTCACAGCTCTTCGAACAACATGATTTAAGAAAATTGTAAAACTTAAGTACGGTACCTATGGATTTATAGTTGAAATACGATAACTATTTTTTTTTTTTTTAACCTGCGATGAGGTGGAAAAAACTAAAAAATATATTAATATATATGCAACGTTACGTATATGTATATGTTACTTTTACACGAAGTCGCCATCCGCTTCTAGGTTACTGAAACCGGGGACGAGTTTTTGGATTCCCTCATCACGGAAATTTGGTACTTGAGCGCTCAGTTAGCCTCCAGTTAGGGTTACCAACCGTCCGGGTTTTGCCGGATACGTCTGGCTTTTTAACCTTTCTAGAAATGTTAGGTCGGCATTTGTCTTTTTCTTGAGAAAGTCCAGCATTTTAAAAATAAAATGAGCAAGACATAACTACACCTAAATTTGCTTTGTTTGTGTTATTTATGGTAAACTTTATGGTCACGAGCTGTGATTTGTCGCTATTTATTAACTACTAGGGTGCGTGTTGGTAGTACTGTCGATATATCGCGCTCGACTAATTCTGTCTCCGTTAGCGAAATTGCGAAAAGTAAGGCCTATAAGAAATTGGTACGAACTAGCACATCAACAAGAAATATTTTTGTCTTTAACACCTCAAAAAATTTCACTACTAGATAAAAAGGTACATAACGAACGTGATTCTGCCAAGAAAAAAAACGTTCATTGCTGTAAAATCATTGTGTCTGGCATTTCTTCAAAAAGAACGTCTTTTTTCAAAGTTTTGTCCTGCATTTGAAAATTTCCAGTTGGTAACCCTACCTCCAGTAGACTGGAAAACGAAAAACTGTTGTCATGGAGTCTTGTAGTAATAATCTGGCCACTCCACTGGCCAGTAAATTGACTCACAGGAACAAACTTCACACTTGGCGGGATTCTCAATCTTATGAGCCATGTTAACCATCATGCTACACAAACAGCACCGGTCGAACCAGTGGCAGGTAAAGTGCAAGATTACTACTAGTATGAGTAAAACACTATTGCGCAAGCAACGTGTCGCCATGCCAATAATTTTGTTTTCAAGTTATTAGGAGACTGATTTACCACTCAAGCGCCAAATTTCTTTGAGGAGAGGAACCAAAAGTTTGTGTTCCTTTATAACAAATGCCTGTATGTATTTTGTAACTAAGTGGTGAAGTACACTGTTATGAACGCAACTTTTCTACATGCGATGAGACTGTAAAACAGACAGAAGTAACCCACTAAAAAGTAATAATTTGGTAGTAAAGCACGCTAGGTGTCCCGAAGTATATCTGTTTGTAAGTTTCAACACGATCTGAGTGAAGGAAATACCCCTAGTGTAGTTATTAACATTTTTTTCTCAACAACCCCAAGTGATAAGCAATTAAGTAACTACACTAACCGACAGCTCTCATCAAGAGCTTTGGTTTTATATGTATCATCTGCTTTGCTCTTACTTATGCCAATAATCCCTGTCAGTCTACAAGGTCCTTTATTAGTACTGCTTCTTCAAATTAGGCCCGAAGTACAGCTGTCCTTCAGTAGTATGTATGTTTACGAAAAATTAGAATCAGATTTTTTTTTCAAAAGTATGAGAAATGTGAAGAAACAATAAAGAACAAAATATATCTTAATATTAAAGAAAATCTTGAAATTGAATTCTGTTGACCAAAAAAATCTTGAAAGATTCGACAAACAAAACGAAGAACAGGTACCAAATACAGAACAGAGTTTAGAGACAAATGAAACGAAACGTGTTACTATCTCCGCCGACTATTTTATCGATAATTATATCATTGAAATAAGTTTGTTGATCCTTTAAGTAAACACATTTCACTTAATTTTTAAATTTCCAGAAAGAAAAATCATAAATCTTTTTGATCTTTTATATTATTGGTTACTTACAATAAAATATAGTGTAATTCAAATTAATATAACTCCATCAACAGCATACGATATAGAATATATTTGGAACAGCAAAATCCAAAAGTTCACATCTCAATTTAACTAGGATAAAACTTTCTTAACTTACACTGTTTTTTTCTGCAGTTACTTCTGGCTTATCTTCTGTTCTTTCAGCCTCAAATAATGATGCTTCTTTACTACTTTCTGTTTTTAAATCAATTGTGTCCTCTGCTTTTTCAGTGGCTTCCAGTTCAGTAATTGGAAGTTGATTCTTCACAGATTTCTTGAACCAATTACTACCTTTTAGCTCACTAATATTGTTCTCATAGTCATCACCTGGCTTGGAATTATTGTTCAACCACCATAATTTACTCCCAGCACCTTCATTCTTCTTATCAAGTCCCAAAGAGCTTACGGGTTCACTGTAATCTTCTGTCGACAACGACTACAAACAAAAATAGAGCATACATATAAATATTTGTTATAAAGATATTCTTGTGTTTAAAATAAAATTTTGCATTTTATTTCAGTATTTCATTTTTGCCATTTTCCTAGGTACCAAATTCCGTGTTTGATCATGTACTGAGAGAACAGTAAACAAAAAAAATTTCAGACAAACATAATATAAGTTAAATTCAATTCAATGTAATTTTATAAATATAGATTTCAGTTCCATATTCAAGTGAAAAGTCACGCCGAATGCACAGTACTGAGTATATCAATTGTTTGTACGTGTCTATATAGAGAGAATATATATTTAAAAAATAAACATTTTTAATTTTCTAGATCTTTAACAAACATTTATTTTAGGTTAAACATGCTCTATTATATAAACAAAGAATGAGAAGTTTGTTATAATATGCCACAAAATAAATAAAATATATTCAAGCTAGGTTTAGAAAAAAACAAAACAGAAAATACTATTTAAAACTACATTTTCTTTACCTCACAATCAAGCTTTACGAAGGTCGTAGTAGTTCAGTGGTAAAGCGCTTACCTCTGGTGACTGTGGTGGACAAATACCATGTGCGTGAGTTTTCTATGGGTTCCCCCGTTTCCTCTCACTTTCTTCATTCCACCACCCACCATCATCCATATGGCTTAAGCCAGAAGTTGCTTAAAGGCCTTTCAAGCCTTATGATTAGTTTATCCAGTGCAGTGAGTAAAATCAACTCAGTGAGCAGGGTGATCTTTGAAGTAGTAATAAACGTAACGTAGAAACTGATTAACTTTGAAACCTGACTTCATGTATCTACACTGGAATGCCCACGGTTTACATGAAGGCCACTACTGACCAAATCGAGAACTGTTGGATCATTTTCATCTTAAACTAATTCTCCTTTTGAGCTTCCTAAAATACCTAATTCACACTGGAACTATCCTTCGAAACTTGGATCATTTTGAGCAAAGGCAAAGAAGACAGTGCCTAAAGAAATTTAGAGACCAAGTTCTGAGCAGTAGATGAGCAGCAGAAAAACAGAAGCCAAATATCTTGCGTTCACTTTCTTCTCACTTTCGTTCCCGTATATCAACACAAAGTACATATGTTCATTCTTAATAATTTTATTAAGTGTCTCATCACAACGTAACACAAAAAATGAACTCAAATAAACCTAGGGAACTGTAGACACGCTGATTTCCTTGAAACTCCGGGAAAGTATGGTACAAGTGAAAATATTTGGAGCCCCGTTTTCCGTTTTGGCCCATAAAACGATTTTAAAAATGTGTTTAACCAATCTTTCCACCTGTAAATCACGAAAAATGACGAAGTTCATGATTATATTAAAATTGTCAATATATGGCCAGTATATTTTAGTACATGGGTATAATACTAGGACTAGGAAATTGTTTGAAAAAGTTATTTTACCATAACCGAATCGGTGGGGAAGTAGGTTTCACTATAAACTGTAATGACAAATTAAACTTAAGGGTCTTATAGATGATTGTTTCCCCTTCAATTAAAAAATAGTGCAAATCGGCAAAGTTATGACAATTTTAATATATCATGAACGTTCTCATTTTTCGTGATTTGCAGGTGGGAAGATTGATTAAAAACATTTGTAAATCGTTTTATGGGTCAAAACGGAAAACAGGGTTCCAAATACTTTTACTTTCACTATACTTTCCCAGAGTTTCAAGGAAATCGGCAAGACTACAGTTCCCTAGGTTTACTTATCAGTAAGTTATCACAATTTAAATCACTAAACAAGTATGACGCGTCCGTAAACAATGTAATGTCACCTGGCATCCTGTGAGATGCCAATATTCCAGTACGAGACATACATGACCTCCCCCAACTGTTTGTATAAAATCTTTTTCGGAATTTACAATATTTTTGATGTATCTATAAAATTATCATATGAAGCTCATGACATACAAAACTTTAGGATACCTAAATTTAATACTATTTCGTTTAAATACTTTAGAACCATACTATATTAATCCAAGACTTTCTATATAATAAGAATATATATACCAAAGACTTTCAAAATATATAATAAATACTTTAACTATCAATACAGAAACCTCTACGGATAATTATCTAGTTTCTATGTAAAGTCTATGTCGATGTCCTTTATAAGCAGCGCAGGTTGTGTGTAGTAGTTAGTTATTCTGGAACTCCTGAAGTGAAAGGAGCTCCAAATAAAGGTGCTAAAGAGAATTTTTCTTGCTTTATTTCTTGTTGTCTTGTTTCTCCTTTGCATACATTGTCATTTTACATACATCCCTCTCTCTCTTTGTCAGGAGGCGGACCACATATACACCGTGGTAAAAAATTTATGTGTACCCGGGTTGGTCAGCTCGTACTAATCCTATCTTGCCTTTCAGGTTAAACCCAAATCCTACGCCCATAGCCGGAGAGAACAATAGATACAGCCTCATTACTGATAATCTCTATTATCATATATAGAAACATTTGGTGATACTCGGGGCCGTTACAACGACTACATATGAAGCTTTTATTGGACTCATAGTGAACTGTTGGGCAAGCACTGTCTTTGAACACCAGCTTAAAAATGTCACCCAAACCGCTTTGAAAACTGAACGTAGCATGGTTTGATGGTCATGCGATTTGAGCTTTACTTCATCCTTCATAACCATCTTCTTAAACAGTCCCATTACTTAATGAGGTTTTAAATTTTAGACCAATATTAAATACTTTGGATTTCTCTGTAAATTCTGACTGGGGTTGGGTTGAATCATTAGGAACTAGTACTTGGTTTGGAATCTTCAACTCGTACTTTTTCACTGCATAATGATAAAATACAACTTCAAAAATATATTATTTTAAAATCGAAACATGGTTTATAAAATATAAATAAATTTGATCTCGTAATAAAAATTTCTTCATGAAAGTAAATTCCATAAGTTTCCCAGGATCCCATCCTGAAAAATAGAGTCCCTGATTTCCTCAGGTTTTCCAGGTTGGTGGGAATACCAGCTTGAAAAGCTCCTGCATTATTATTTCATATTTTATTTTCAATTGTTAGAAGAGTACAATTTCCCCTCCCATTCAATTTGTTAAAGCTTAAAAAAAAATCCTAATACGTTAGAAAGAGAGTAATGTCCTTTAATATTCAACGAAGTTGATCATTATAAGAAACACAGCTCATTTAAATAAAAGTACTTGTAGAGCTTCCAAAACCAATTCTTTCTTTCTTTTTTTTTTCTGCGACAGATTTTTTTGTAAACTAATTTAACACTGTTATGATTTGTCCAATTTCAGTCCTTATATGCTTACTTTTACTACAACGCTTACCTTTAACAGTCTTCTTATATTACAATACATGTTACAATTCAACTCTATGTTGAGAGTAGTTTCCTCCTTTTGACCGAACATCTTTCCAATACGATTCCTATACTTGATAATTCTTTCTACAATCCGGCCGCAAATACGTCACCTCAGTTGAGCCCAAGTGGCTCTTCCTTAAGCTATATTGCAGAATGACCTTTACAACGAGCGACCTCTGTCGCCACAAGTACAAAATCCCGAAGCAACTCAATCGGATGTCAACTGAATGTCAAAGTACTTGCAAAGCTGCCGAATGAATACACCTTCAGCATGGAATATATTATTATGGAATGCTTGTTAGGAAATAAACTTCTAATAGCATGTGTTTATAAGACCACCTAGAGCTAATTTTAAGAACTGTGAGGACGAAATATCAAATTTCATACCTTTTTACGAAAATGTATTATTTTTAGGAGACATGAACTATAATCTTCTTGTATCAAACTCTGTATCTAACCACTTCCGCAGTATACTGGAATCTCTTAAGCCTTACAGCTTGCCCCCTCCGCTCAACATTTCACACCAACACATCTGAATCATTAACTGATGTCATTTTGACTCGAGATACAAGTAAAATTAGAAATTTCGGCCAGTTCCCAGTACCAGGCATCTGTCGACAGCATTTAATTTTTGCGTCATACTCAATCTTCGTACCAAAATTTAAAGCTAAAGCTATGTCATACAGAGACATGCGTAACATCAATGATGAGGCGTTGTTGCAGGATGCAGCCAACATACAGTGGCAGCAAATGTATAACCTTCCGAGCGTTGATGCAAAACTAATTTTCTAAATCAATCGATTTTAAGTCTCCGTTAAAACGGAAACTTGTTTCGCACCCACCTTCCCCCTGGTTAACTAAAGAGCTACTTGAATTAATGGCGTTAAGAGATACTACTTATAGAAAGTACCTCAAGGCGCGTAGAAGGAATTCTGAAGGAACCGACACAATTCTTAACACTTATCGCACTCTGACAAACCGCTGTACCCACCAAATAAGGAAGGCTAAGATCAAATTTGCGTAGGAATTAATTTGTGATTCCACTAACTTGAAATCCCTCTGGGACAAGCTAGTTACTTGGTATCAAGAAGAGACAAACTTAATGATCACTTTTGTAAAATTAACTACCCGAGTCAAGCGCAGAGTTTCGACTCAAATGAAACTCATCTGAATCAGCAGAATGAACGGAATACATTTAATTTTGTCATTCAGCAAGAGGGTCTATCAGCTATTCACAGAATAAAATCAAAAGCAGTAGGTATCGACAACCTTCATTAAAAAATCATTCCCTTTATACTATTACCAATAACTAATATGTTCTCGATAATGTCAAATACGTTTCCGACGGCATGGACGGCAGGTTATGGCACATCCAAAAACTAAACGAAAACCTAAATGCAGACGATTTACGACCCATAAGCATTTTACCCAGTCTGTCGAAAGCTCTTGAATATATTATGAGCGATCAAATTCGTAGATACTTAACAAAATACTCATTATTGGATCGATTTCAATCAGGCTTCCGCAAAAATCATAGTACTCTAACCGCTCTAGTACATATAACCGACGAGATCCGAATGGCCTTGGATACGAGGGAGGCTACCATTCTCACTCTTTTGGATTTCTCTAAAGCGTTTCAGTCTATCGTTCATAAAACTCTTCTCTCTAAATTATCTTCTTTCTTCAACTTCTCTAAGCATGCTATTCAATGGGTGCAAAATTATCAAGGATGCTAGCAATTTGTAAGTCTTTCTGGTTCACAATCATCTTTGCGTAATCTCTCAAGAGGAGTCCCACAGGGGACAGTTCTCGGACCACTCCTGTTCTGTCTATATATAAATGACATTCCTAATGCATTAAAATATTGTAAGCACCATCTATATGCAGACGATTTCCAGATGTATATGTCATGGGATCCGCGTGAATTTACAGCGATCATTAATAGTATAAATAATGATCTTGCTAGAATTACGGACTGGGCAGCACTAAATGAACTCAGCATCAACCCGTTAAAATATCAATGCATAATCTTTTCTTTAAAGAGATCAACATCACTTCCTGACTATTCTATCATCCCCAATATTACTGTAAATAACACGCCCGTACCATTTTCCTTCACAGTAGACCGACACCTAGAATGGAAGGCTCATATCAATAAGGTTTGCAGAAAAGCGTTCTAGTCACTGCACTCTCTAGCTAGGTTAAAAAATATCCTTCCAACCGCTGTTAAAACCACTTTGAGACAAACACTTGTTTTCCCACATGTTGATTACTGTGACGTAATACTTCTCGACATTAGCTCACCGCCGCCTTCAGAGGATTCAGAATTCATGCGTAAGATTTATCTTCAACCTGAAATATTCAAACCATTTAACACCTTTCTATCGAAAGCTATCCTTTCTAAAATTAGACGAGCGACGAGCTTCGCACATAATAGTAATATTAGAGAGGTCCCCTTTTTGAATTTATGGGAGTAGTATTGTAAAGTGCCGGTTTCACCAAAGATTTTTTTCTGCGCTAAAATCCACGATTTACTATTATTATTATTTATTATATTACGAACACATTAAAGAGTCACTGGCGCCCCAAGGTAAATAAGTGACAACATAAGTTGTCTCCAGCCTATCACCAGAGTCCAACCGGTTCACAAGTTAATTAACTTACATAGAACTTATTCTCATGCCAGATGTTCTACTTGTTTCCTTATACACTCACTTTTTAAGTTGCTCTTGTTTACACTTTGAGTTTACGACTATTTACTAGCACGCCAATGACTTTAATCACATACAAGTTGTCTCCAACCTATTGTTCGACATACAACTTGAAATTTTGCACACAAAGATTATTTGATGATGTGGTGAATTTTAGTTGAGACATGAAGTTATGCAGTGATTTGAGCGTTGTTATTGTTTGAAATTGGTTAGAATAAGTTTTGGAGTCATAAAGCAGTGTAGTAAGGGTGAAAGCCGTCTAGGGTGCCTTCCATTTCAATTCAGGCAGAGCATGTACCATCATTATCTCCGATACTGCTTAAACTTTTTAAATGGAAACTATACGTGTTTTTAAGGGAACCGTATTTTTTGTTTTGTCGAAAAAAAATTCCCGCCAAGTAATCTGTCATCAAAGACGGCAAGTACAATTTATGAATTGAAGCCAACATGGAAAATGGTCAACTTCGGAGCCCACCATTCAGCTATGGAGACAGGTAGAGTTATAATTCTTGTTGTGGTATATACATATGGATGTGGTAAAACTATATTTTAGTATAGTTTGGTTTCCGCATGCGTATCTCTTCTAAAATAAATTAACAAATGAACGTCAGTTTATCCGAAAAGTCGATGTTTGCGAATTTTTTTCGAGCACTTCCGGTTCTTATTTTAAAATTCTGTTTACACAGTTTGAAACAACTAGTTATCCCCTTTCTGAAACAAATTTTGTATAGTTTCTGTGGCCAACCGTTTTCTTGAGAGAAAAAAAAATCGAGAAATTGTCAAAAAACCGCCATTTTTTTAATTCAAATTTTGTCAGGTTGTTCACTTTTACATGAATAATAAATACACCAAAGCTCATTCTCGACCAATGCTTCACGAATTAACTACAGCCTTTTGAAGTAAACAAATTTTCTTTAAGTGTAATGTCCGAGTTGGCAACATGGGAAACAATAATACGGCGATAACTGGATCGTGGTTGCGGCTTATATTCATTAAATAAAGATTAACAAGGTTTTTCTAAGTGCCTTTTATTTACTTTTTTTATCAGACACACTAAATTTGTGAAATTACCTTCCCCTTATCCCCCAGGATTTTCAGTTTGTGGGTTGTAAAGTCAAAATTGGGAGGGTGAAAGTGGAGTTTTGCACGCTTACTATTGATGCTTTACCGCAAAAATCACAAAGTTAGGGGGTGTTATCGAGAATCTGGGGGTGACTGCCCCCACAGGGGGGGGGGGGGTCTGGGGGAAGCACTGTTTTCACTTATCATCATCCCGTATTCTTAAATAGCAGTTTCCTTTTTCTTGCAAGCTACGGACAAGCTGGATACGTCACTGCATGGTAATTGGTCGAACAAGGGTGAGCACCACACCCAACCAGGAGGAGTCAGGCACGGGAAAGTTCCGAAATTGTGAGAACGGGAATTTCCCAAATTAAAGCTGGTATAGTAAAGCGTACAGGTTTCCGGCAGAGCATAAAACAGATGAAAATAAGTGTTTTGTGACTATCGACACTGTGCTACGAGTTGTCAGTGCACCTACACCTGTGGGAACATCTGCACAGTTTCAGATGATACCTCACTTAAATCCTAGGGTAAGGAATTCACTACTTTTTGCTTAGCGTCCGCACCTCCCGCTGAGTTTATGGCTGTAGTAATCCACCTGGTCTTTCCTACGCAGGGTTGCCCGTCCAATTCTAATACTTACCAGAAACATCTCAATTCATTAAAGTACAAAAGACTGTCAAATAACTTATAGAGGACACACTACGCGTGGATCATCGCTCGAAAACATACTCGAGTGGCCCATATATTTATTACTAGTAATTAATTTTCTTCCACCTGTAGCCCTCCATCCTGTAACTATCACATATTTAAAAAACGAACTTATTATGATATACTACAGTCTGTCGGCGATATTGTTAATGTTTCATTGTCTGTGTGTGTGTGCATGAGTGTTTCTATGTATATCGTAATGCTCCTTTTAGTTTTGAATTGGTAGAGTCAAAGATACACGGGAGTGGTTTCAGCCCTCAACCCTTTATTTATATACAAGAACAAAGTTAATAAAATTACCGTCCCGAAGAATACTGTTTACAGGTATTTGAGAATGGATGATTACAAAGATATCTTATTCTAGAGAGTGATCAGATAGAGACTGTGGAAAATAGGAAGACACCAGTTCCTTAGGAAGCTGCGTGTCGGGAAGTTGTTCCTTGGCGAACTACGTGTGCGGATGACACCAATTCCTTGGCGAACTGCGTACAGGTTAAGCTAGGGTTTTATATGTGAGAGTGCACACCAGTTCCTTGGCGAACTACCTGTGGAGGATAGTACCAGTTCCTTAGCGAACTGCGTACCAGGGATGTTCCAGTTTCTTAGCAAACTGCGAGAGGATCTGACCACTCGGGGAAATGAGTGATGGCTCCTCTTGTTTCTCCTACTTCACTCCAGCTCCCTCTGTCTTCCGTTATTCGCTTCATCTGGTGTTAGTTTGCGGAGTTGACCGTCGTATGCTCCAATGTGTGCGTATGACTTGTTTACTTACATAACCACATGTTTGTTATATAAACATGTAAGTTATTGTTTATTCAATGTCCACGTGTTCGTATAATTACGATATGTATTTTCTGTGTATATGTCAATATACTGTATGTACAACTCCCTTTGAACGTACATTTAAGGTTGCGTGGAAGAAAAGGTCTATCGGCCTTAACTCCGCCATAATAAATAAGGTGAAATAAATATCTCAGATGTAAATTCACTAATTCAGCCACAGCCTACCCATCCCCCGTAATGCAGGTGGTAACGTCACTGACGTCGGATCGAATGAGTAGGTACACAGGTTCGAAACCCACGGCTGGCCATTCTGTCAGTTTCCCCTCAGCTTTACCAGGCGAATGCCGGGTGGTAACTTAAGTAAGGAACCGGTCGCTACCTTCCCCATACTTTCTCATACCTTATCCTGGCCTGAATCATAGATGCTTAAAGACGTTAAATAAATTCAAATTAAAAATTTCAGACCCATCGAGAGGGAATCCATTGAACGGTATGGTTCCAGTCCACTTTACCAAAAATTATAGTCTGCATCCTTAGAAGCTCACAAGTTTATTCAGGATTTTAATAGCCCAATCAACTAGACCCAGCTCTCGTGGTCTACTGGTTATGTTCGTTGACTTCAGATAAGCATGAGGTGGCGGGGAAACTTCAAGCCCTGTTCAAATCGGTTGTATTGACAAGCTTTCTAAGGTTTCCGTGAGTTTTAAGAACCAAATGACGGGATGGTACCTAGAAACTAGGCTCTGACTGTTGCCTTCAATTTTCTTTCACCATACTAATAAAAGAATTACAGGTGATGTTCTATAACCCTAAGAAACTCTAAAGGTTAGAAATAAAAAGTTTTAATACATTTTTCTACTTCTTTAAGTCGGTTGACAAAACAAGTGAAAAAGACTTTTGACCTTGACCACCAACTATCTGGGGGATGTGTAATTCCGAGAACGGCTTCAAGCGAACTTAATCCCGCTAGTACTGATAAAGAGGATGGGGTGAATGCACTCGCCCCTGCAAGAAGTTGTTTTCCTGATTTAGTCACATCAAGAAATTACAAAAGAATGGAATGATAGTTGTGCTGAGGACTTTGGTTTCAGGATACCACACGAGGTACATGCTAAAACTTTCTGATTATATGTTAGAAAATTATGTTAACCAAAACATCAGTTGGTAAAACGTTGGCTTCGTATTCGATAGGGCCAGAGTTCGATCCCAGCGGCCGCCCATCCTGACAGGTTTTTACTGTCACACAACACACCAGACAAATGGTACCTTCAACTTATTACTTGGCTGACTCCTTTCCGCATCCTTTCTCCTACTGTTCACAGCCTAAAGGTCATACATCAATTCAATTAAATTAAAATAAACCTTCTCCTTCTGAACTATGGTCCAAGTTCTGAGAAACTTCCACCTTTACTACAAATAACTGCGAGGCGTCTAGTTCTATCTGTTACTATCTATCCCAGTACTGTAGTAATTGCTTATTTCTTGAGTCAATTTGAAATATTCCCAATCGAAATTTAGCAAATTTGTAGATTTCCCGCTACATATGCAACCGGATATGTATTTAAGAGATAGGTCCTCCCTTCCCCCAAAAGTTTAATGTAGTATAATTTTATTAGTTAGCTTCTTCGTCATACTGTTTTACTACGTTCCGTATAACTTCCCTGGCTTCACTATGATTAGTTTGTTCTTTTTTGCACACTGAAGCCATTATCGAAGATATAACAAAGTCGCACTAGTAAAAATCACAGCAGCACCGGACCAACACTCACGCTACACTGACAATATCTGAGATGACACCGAGGTGACAATTTTCATTCGCCTGGCAACCCTGAAATTTCGCTTGGGTCGGAAGAAGAACATTTTTTAGCACTGGACTCATCTGAAAGGGAACATACTCCCTGTACTCCACTTCGTCACCCTGCGTACGCAAACATGTCAGATGCCGTCTGTACATGTTATTAGCGAAGAAGAAACTAAGCAAATTAATGATTGCTTCAATGTGAAAAAAAATAATGAAGTTGTTTCAGACGACTGTTTAAGCTTCCAAGTGAACCTAAAAGGCAATTCGTGTGTTTCATCCTATAATTTTGACCTCAGGTTTTATGTCAGATCTTCCAGTTTAAGAATACGGAATGAGGAGAAATCATTTCACAAATTTCGTCTCTCTTTGATAAAAAATAAATAATAGGCACTTAGAAAAACTTTGTTAATCTTTATTTAATGGATATAAGCCGCAACCACGATCAACTTATCACCGTATTATTGTTTATAGTGTTGCCAGCAAGGACATCACACTTAAAGAAAATTCGCATACTTGAAAAGGCTGTAGTTAATTCATGAAGCACTAATTTCTCGAGTTTTTTCAAGAAAACGGTTGGCCACAGAACGATACAAAATTTGTTTCAGAAAGGGGATAACTAGATGTTTCAAACTATGAAAAAAGAATTTTAAAATAAGAACCGGAAGTGCTCGAAAAAATTCGCAAACATCGACTTTTCGGATAAATTGACGTTCATTTGTTAATTAATTTCAGAAGAGATACGCATGCGGAAACCAAACTATACTAAAATATAGTTTTACCACATCCATATGCATATACCACAACAAGAATTATAACTCTACCTGTCTTCATACCTGAATGGTGGGGCTCCGAAGTTGACCATTTTCCATGTTGGCTTCAATTCATAAATTGTACTTGCCGTCTTTGATGAACAATTATTTGGCGGGAATTTTTTTTTCGACAAAACAAAAGATACGGTTCCCTTAAAAACACGTATAGTTTCCATTTAAAAAGTTTAAGCAATATCGGAGATGATGATGATACATTTTTCTTTTTGCCTAAGTTGAAGTGGGAATATATAAGATTACTCCATGGGTGAGAATTGGGAGTAACTGATTGTCAGCTGTTAAAAAATGTGTGTCCGAACCTGACTTTTCTAACCTAACTTAACCAACTGTACCTTAACTTGTAAACAGTAAGAGAAGGTAAAAGCTAAAACTAATGGTGACGCTATTAGTATTCCTCCGCTTGCCGTTATATCCCTCTCTGATTCAAGTGGAGTGCCTGTTTTACGAATTAATTATCGTGTGGTGGTTGTACTATTTTTGGATACTCTCATTTTAAGGGTGTAGATAACTGGTCCACCTATATAAGACCAGAGATATTTTTAAAACTAGAACCAAACTTTCAGCAAGTACTCTAGCCTACTGGTACATCTATTACAATATATTTTTCTCTTCGTTTTATTATTCACACACTTCTCTATTTCGTTCTTACGATACATTAAGATTGCATTCGATTTAAACAGAAGTAACAGACCTTACGTTTGAAATATTCACAGCTTGTTAGTTTATGTAAAATAATTAATTGATTTTTATCCTAAATTTATGTTTGTATCTTTAATATCACTTACGCGTGTTTCCAAATACAGTTTCACCTTATTCCAACGTGCTATTATGATCATCTTAGCAGCTGTTTCTTATCTATGAAAGGTTTAATGTGAATGTTTCCTGGAGTCACATGAGATTTCATTCAATCCGTATTATGCCTGCTAATTGGTTGTCAGTGTTATGTGACAGAAATCTGTTGTTTTTTGAATTCTGCTGCAGTACGTTTGACGTTTCTCGTTTTGGTGTACGGAATTAGTAAATTTGCTTGGTGAGTGTAACGATTTTTATACATTTAAGAAGTTACTGTGAATTATAATCAGCTTCAGATGTGTTTCTGAAGGTGTTAGGTCTATTAATGGCTTTCTTGACTTTTTTTTTCGCACAACTGAATGCCCTGATACTGCTTTTGCCATATATACACTGCTTCAGGTTAGCTAAAGTTAGGTTTATTAGCTTTAGAAACATTAATATCGAATTATTTAAGATGTTATTGAGTAAAAATAAAATGAAATTTATGGGCGGTAACAGCATTATGGCTTACGCCCGTCCTTATCTTTGTCACGGCTAAACTTAGCTGTTGTTTGGATAAAATAAGAAAAATAAACAGTAAAAACATTAAAAAGCTGAAGAAGTAAAAGGTCTTCAGAAATATAAAACACTGGTGTAAATGGCCAAAAGAACGAGTAAGAAAACTAATGATGTATAACAATAACATCATAACATAACAATTTAAAAACGTGCAGACTGAAACTTAACATCTAAGGAACATAATAATCTCAAAGAGACGTAGATAAACCTGTCTCCGAACATACATAAAATCTCTCCGCAACATACCTGGTTCATTCCCTAACAATGACGCCATGTCATTGGGGATGTTATAACGTCGTCTGAGATGATGATATCCTGGATAATCTAAGAGAACATGACTGATACTTAATACTACATTGCAATTATTACAATGTGGTGGGTTCAATCGTCGCAATGGATATCCGTATGTCAGGCGACTGTGTCCTATACGTAAGCGACATAAAAAGTACTTCTTCACGCCTACTATCTCGGCAAGATGATTTCCATGGAGCAACAGTTACCTTAATTTCTTACAATTTATTAACAGCAACGTCATCCCATCGTCGCTGCCATTCATTCCGTGTAACCTGTCTATAATATATCAACATGTCCTGAAATGGGACATGCTGAATATCAATGTTAGCTCCTAAAGAGGCCTCACGAGCAGCTTCGTCTGCCAATTCATTACCATGGATACCAACATGACTTGGTATCCACGAAAAGACATCATCACCGGCAGAACAGATGGCGTGTGTCTTACATAGGATATCTTGCACGAGTGGATGCTTAGAATACGTATTTTCGAGGCCTTGAACAACACTGAGCGAATCTGTACAAACGAGGATGCAGTTGACACCACGAACCAGAATAAAATCCAAAGCCTTTAAAAGAGCATATAGTTCAGCAGTAAAAATACTAGCTCTGGGATTTAGACAAAACTGGTGGGCTTCCCCATTTATAACAAACGGCTGCATCTCACGAAAACGCTGCTGGAATTCAATCAGAGATGTCTCCGATTTCTTTAAAGTTGACAAGGAGATATCAGTCCGCGGGCGAACAAGTGTCCACGGGAGACGGACACGGCAGACAGTTGGACGATCTGCATCCATTCATCAACAACTCAGATGCTCGAATGCGAAGTGGTCGGTCGGGTAGCGTGTGACCACGGAGTTCATAAAGTCCCCGCTGTACTGGGTTGATTACGATATTATGTGCTGGATGTCCAACAAGATGCTATCTTGGAAAAATAACTCAGCACATGGTACATCCAGTGAATCTCGAGCGGAGGTTCGGTGGTATCGACACAAAGACTGGCGACAGGGCTTGTGCGATACGCCCCAGTGCAGAGGCAAATTCCAGCATGATGAACACTATCGAGCGTATGTAAGGCTGAAAATCGTGCAGAGGAATAAGCGTGACAACCATAATTAAGCTTAGATAAAATGAGTGCGCGATAAAGACGCAACAAGGTTGTACGACCAGTACCACAAGAGGGATGACATAAAACACGTAACAAATTCAGAGCTCTGGCACAGGAATTTTAATTTGGCGAAGGTGACTACACCAACTTCATGTCAAATAATAGACCAAGGTATCGTACCTTCTCGACGAACTGGAGTTGTCTGTCCCCAAGACGTCCGGATCCACAAAACAAATTCGTTTACGACAAAAGTGTACACAGACTGTCTTCGTAGGTGAAAAACGAAAGCCAGTCTGGTGTGACCAATCGACAAGACGGTTAAGAATCACCTGGATCTGCCGGGCTGCGAGGTTGATATTCGCAGATTTACAGACACTCGTCAGGTCGTCAACATAAAAAAGACCTTGCACAGGAGGGCGAATACAAGCCATAACACTATTCACTACAACAGCGAACAGTGTTACGTTCAGCACACTCCCTTGAGGTACGCCATTCTCCTGTAAATAACGCTCCGTGAAACGATCACTAACACGGAGACGAAAATAACGATAACGTAAGAAATTTGACGTAAAATGGGCCATGTGGCCTCTAATGTCCCAGACAGTAAGCTGGCGTAGTATGCCATATCTCCAGGTGGTATCATAGGCCTTCTCTAAATCAGAACACAGCGAGAAAGTGTTTATTGCGGAGGAAAGCATTCTGAACAATAGACTCGAACCTGACTAAGTGGTCGACAGTTGATCGGTATTGGCGAGAACCACACTCATCATTGGAAAGCAAGTGATTATGCTCCAAGTACCACATTAGGCGGCGATTTAGCGTTCTCTCAAATAGCTTGCATACGCAGCTAGTGAGAGCAATGGGCCGGTGTTATTGAGTCTTAGCTTAGGAGACTAAGCTTATAACCCATATTTAAAGGGTTCCCTGGGTGGTCCACCTTACAAATTACTGATTTAAGGTTAGGTAAAATTAGGTTAGTTTGCTTTAGTATTGTTAAAGTAAATTTATGATGTGAAGAATGTTACCCTTCGTAGACATACCTGTCATGTGGGGGACTGGGCATTTTTGTGGAACAGTACCTCAGTATAGTATAGCCCAATTTATGCTTTTTGCCTGTATATCTTTGCACTTAGCAGAGACTGAATCTGGGCTATACCATATGAAAAGTCCAAAGTCTCCCCAACATATGAATTTTGAAATGGTGATTTGATCATTATAAATGGCAAGAAATATAATTGATTTTGAGAGGGGAAAATAAAAGGTAATCTTTGGAAGATCAATTCGTACCTCAACAATGAGTTTTCATTTTTTTTTTTTCCTCATTACTTAACACACATTTTGATAAGAAAACTATATTGCATTAAAAACAACACCATTTCCTTCATACTGGCATCTTCCAACATGCTGTAACTGTGATAACATTTGAAAAGTACTGAGCATTTGAAAATCTTTCGTTGAAATTTGCCCAATGTCACCCCACCTGACGGTAGTTTCACAAATAGGAATTCAAGTCTGTAATTGTCGTCTGTTTTAAAGTTTTGTTTATTCTTTTTATTAGGAAAGAAATTATGTGAAGTAAGTTTTAAAATATTAAGTTTTGTACTGATATAGCTGTAATTATTGTTTTCTGATGGTGTATTTTTATGGAAAGGGTGAATTATTGATCGGTTGGTAGTTTTCGAGACGAATTATTTTCGTCGTATTTCCGGTTACGGCCCTACTTCAGCAGACGGCCCTCAAAGATATTACTAGTTTTTCCCATTTTTGCGCAAATTTTCAATTAGTTGACCTACATTGAGTTATTTTAGGTTTGATAAGGTATATACTACGTAACTAGGTTTGCGAAAAAATAAAACTGTCACGTCGATTTAGCCTGTAACCGCCACTCAGAAATTAGTTACCAAAAAGAAAACCTGAACATCCACATGAATACTCTATTCCACCTGTAAATTTTCCATTTTTGAGGACCGTCTGCTAAAGTGAACCCACGTTACTAGTCCACCACCCAGAGGGCAAGTTTCAAGTGAACTGACTCTCAAGGATTGGACTTCTTTATTATGTTGACGAAACAACATATTAATGTAAGAACTCAATTATGGAGTGTCAGTTAGCTCGAAACTTGTCCCCTGACTGGTGGACCAGCTATCTACACCATTGACGCTTCATTTCGTATTGTGCGGATGGAAGTGTCATTCATAATTAATTTTTGAAAACGAGTGGTGGATATTTGGGGTACCGTAGATAAAGTAAACCTTAACGAATTCACTTCTTACACATTGAACAAACTATTATTAGCCATCCTATCTGTAATTTTTTTCATTTTCTGACGGCCAGTTGCACTTTTTGAACCTCCACTCTGATTTTATCACCGTAAATGAGGTCCCTGCAGAAACAGAAATTACCAGACTTACTTTCCCACAGCTGGCAATACTGGTTATGGAAATACTTTACCACATGCACCCAGAAGAAACTATTAGGCTGCTACAATAGCACCCTTGCACGCTAAGTATGTTAGATTTATGGTTGGTATTGATTTTCACATAAAGAACCACCAAAACCCGCTTGCCTGCTTTGATAACCCTTTAAGTGCGTTTCAAGTTATCTAGGTTCTTTAGAAATATAAAGCATTTCTGAAGTACTTTGGGAAAACCAATCAATTGTACACAAAATTATCAGGTAGCCCTACTAACTAATAACAACTCACTTTGTTTAAATATTCTTCAAGCTTCTCGTCAAATGTACTACTGCTGCTACTGCTGGCCATTATTGCTTTCTCTTAAAACTTTATCATATCGTGCATAGTTATTCCCATATGTGATAATGAAATAATTTCCTCGAAACTTTCGCTTCTGAATTTCAAACAGCTGGGAATGTTTTACTTGATTCAGTGTTGCCACTTGTCAGCTATCTAGCTCAAAATGTTGCTGGATCGTTATCAAAATTTCACTGCTCTAATTCCCTGTTCTGTTTAATCCTAGGATATATGTTAGGTTCAAATCCTTTGAGGAAATCAGAAACAGAAAATATTGACGGAACAAACGCCAGGTACAGCTATGGACATAAAGATTGTCGCATGTCTATAGCTGAGATTTCTTCTCTCAGAAATAAATATATTGAAGCGTCGTATAAATTCACTGACTTGCAATGATAAGCAGAATTGCGTAACGTATTTGTGTGGAAAACATTGTCCTGATATATAGTAAAACAAGGCTAATATACAATAAAATTAAATTTTGTGTCGAAAAAATTGTAAGTTCAAAAATCCCAGCAAGTTGTAAAGTTCCCTCATTTCGCGCAAGGGGATTACTTTGTAACCCAAGGGGAATTTTAATTCTAGGCTTTGCTAACAAATTAAATACTTGATTAATTTAATGAAGACATAATTATTTACGACGTAGATGAGAATCAATTGTATTAAAAATAAATTACCATATTTGTTTCTTTAAAAAAATGTAACACAATTTCGATTCCGTAAACCCAAACTGTTATAAATAAATGTCAAATGAGATACTTTTTCAAGAAGTTAGAAAACATCATCGACTCCATTAATGAAGAGCTCGATGGAAAACATCTAATTTACTAATGACAACTTTCTTATAATTGCAAACGATTCGCAGAGACTTATTCCTGTTCCTCACAATGAAAGCTGGAGACCTGTAAGAAGACTGACTTAATTGTATAACATCGTTATGCAATAATTCATCAATCAGCTTTTTGACTTCCCCTTTTAACGACTGAGGCAAAGCATAAGGAGCCTCCTTAACAGATTCTTGATCTTTGACTTCAAACTTATACGAGAAATTGTTTAACTTTCCGATTTTCTTATTAATGACACTATCATATTCATTAACAAACTTACGTACAAATTTATCTAAACCAGGACTCTCTCTCAAATTACCTTCTCAAATCAACTAACCTTCTTACATATTAAGAGTCTAGAATGCACCATTTCAAATTAGCAAACAAAATATTGTATGCACATTAACATGAACAATCTGCTACCATTGAAATTCTTATTTTGCTATAAATAGGATGCCCAACTTCTGAACTTTCTGTGCTGATTCGAAGCTAGTTTTCAAGATCAAATCAATAAGATACAGAACCTGTCTTGTAACATTCCTAAAGTAACACCCAAGGAAAACTCTTGTAATCTATTTTGATTCAAACGTCGTTTATTCGAAAGAAGTGCAGTTTGGTAAACTCATGAAAATATATATTTGAGTTGAGTTCGAAATATACTATAAATTAAGGGAACGTATACTGAAAAATATTGACAATCAATGTGAGTAACTCTTTGATGTTTACATTACACGTTAGAAAGATTGCAGAATATATTTCCATATGTCATGTATTCAGTTAGAATTTAGAATTAGTCTGTTACCTAGTTTTGAACACTTTAAAAATTAAGAAAATTCGTTTTTGGAAATCTGAACGAATGTGAGACTACGTTAATATTGTTTCATTAATTCGATTGTTATGTGGATTATTGTTGAGAATATTAAAATTAATTTGTACACGTATTAATAAATTTATGAAAATAATATTACACTTATAATAATATTCTCATTCCATTGTACTTCCATTTCCTTTTTTTCCAGTGCCTGTGTCAGGTCGGAGAAATAACGTTCCTCGGTAGGGATTCTGACACCATCTTCAGTTTGCGAAGTGTAAAGCCAAAAGTAAAGGTGTAAATAAAATTTTGCAGGCTTTCTATTGCTTTTTAACAGTAAAATTCTTGGGAGGGTATTTGAGAATTTTAGGCTTAACACCAACCGATTGGTAGAATTGGCAATCCTTGCCTCTTGGGAGTAGGTAAGAAGGTAGCAGCCAGGAACTTTGTCTCGAAACTACACAGATATTCTCCTAGCGAAACAAAATAAAAGCTTAGGAAACCTCAACCAGGATGGCTTCCGTCAGAGGCTTCCCTAGTGTCGATCCGAATTTTGTGTCCCTAAATACTGAAAAAACATAGGTTTAGTAAGTTTGAAGTGTAACGTTTTAAACGTCATTTTAAGCATATCTTGCCCGTGAAAGAGATTATATATATATTTATATATTACTCCTCCCCTCGGTCCGAGTCTAACAGGTTAATTTTCTGCAACGAACCACTACTGCTTTATAGCTTACCCAGATAAAAGGGATTTTAACTACACCAATACATAATAAGTGGTAATATTTTATGTATATCTGTTGTACTTACACGCGTACACAAGTAGAAATAGAAAGAGCGAAAGCTATTGAAGATTTAACACAATGAGAACCGTTTGAACGATATCAGCTATGCGTCTCACGGATGTTACATTATAACATTCAAGTTATGCTAGCGTGCGATGTTTTGCTAATTAAAATTGTGGAAGTTGCCATTCAAGATTTCTCCCTCTATAGATAATTATATAGATCTTCGGGTTGCGTAAATTGTTAATAATATATTTAAATACTATTTTAATTGCGAACATTATTTTGAACAAAAATGTTTCAGTGTGGTTGTAATTAATAATTTCCGGAGCACATTCTGTACGTATAATTGTAGATCTAAAAAGATGTAGTTCCACCATTGAAACTTTTATCTCTTCTTTGATGTCTAAGCGACTTATAAACTTTTTCTGAGTGATAATTTCTCTAATCGTAGCTTCTAAGGACGGAACCTAGAGATGATGTGGTTTACAAACTATACCCACTGCTGGTTACACTGATGGATTTTTCACAGAACTCCCTACCCCAGTTTCACAAGGTAAATCTAGATATGGTACCTAAACAGAGAGCCTGGCCACTACTTTCCTCTCCTCAGGCCAGGAGGAGTGCTTCTAGAAGGGTGATGTACAAGTAACTAATATTTTAATTATTTTGGCAAGAAAATAGTCTATCTAACAAACTATTATTTTATATTTGTTTTAGGTTTTTATAAAGGTGAGCTCGCACTAAGCCAAATTTCCATGCATGCACATGTTGGTGAGGACTGTTTCAGTACGGCGAAATCTTCTGTCCTTTCTCGGCTACTCCGAACTTTGAAAAGAGAAACCGAGAAAAAAGAAATATATTCGCGCCATTACTTACTGCACACATTAATATATTTATTGACACAATGCACTACAGTACGTTTACACAGAAAAAGAATCTTAAAAATAGAAACGATATAGATATACGTTGTCTCGATTTAGTTCTACGTAACGATACTGGAGTGACTGTTTAGTGTCGAAAGATAGACGCCAGAGCAAATATTTAAACTTATTTGTCCACTTCCAGTTTAATCTTATGTGGATCAAATTTTCTGTTTCAACTCAGTTTTATACGCTTGATACCGCTGTGCGGCCCGTTTTTTATTTATGTATTAATTCTTGGATTATTTATGGAATAATATATAGTACCTTCATATAATAGAAAATAGTGCAAATAATATTTACTTTTATTTTTGGAAACATTCAGACAAATAAAAATGGGCCTCACACCGGTATCAAGCGTCAAAATTAGAACAGAAAATGTTGTTCATATTGGTTTAAACTGGAAGTGGACAAATGAGATTAAGTGTTCTCTCCGCTGTCTGTCTTAAAATATTCATGAAATTCCCAATGTTAGCAGACAATTTAGTATTGCTTTTAGATAGAAGTCATTAGCTGCCCCAATCAATTCACAATAGTACTAGGGTTACCAGATAATGGAAACAATAATTACGTTTATATATATATATATATATAACAATTTGGCAAGAATTTCAAAGTCAGAAGGTTATTTTGTAAACTAGGTTATTTATGTATATAATTCACAATATAATTTGAAGTATTGCTTCAATATTTTGCTTGGATGTTCTTGGAAAGAAATACAAACATATGGTTAATCAACACGTAAAATGACACTGTTCATAACTATGTTTAACAATATTAGGCCATTTTGACATTTATCAACATAGAATTTCGAGGTTCATTAAAAAAAAGTAATGCACAATTTTAGTTATCATTATTTGACAACACTGTGAACGGCGATAACAGTAAATTGGAGCTTGATTGAGACTTCATGTTCCTTTAATTTCTGTTGTTTTTAGATATGTTTGGTATTTAAACCCATTGTAGTGCATTGTGCCAACATGTATCATAATTTGTTTAATACTTAATGATGCGTACATACAATATTCATATTGTTTTATATAAATTATGAAGGGGGAACCTGAAACTAGTAGTTGGTAGTAAATTATCACCTTCTACCTGTTTCGGTAGAAAACCAAAGATTTGCTCTTGTTTGGGATGGTATTATGAATAAAAAATCCTCGGACAGCAGGGAAAATCCCCGGCATTCCCTCCCTGAAAAAGCTAATATTGTGCATTATTTTCTTTCTCTTGCGTTCAGTCTTCAAACTTCTGAGTAGTAAGATAACGACCGAGGAATGTCACGGCTTTGAGAGAAAGCCCTTGTCAACTCGTTTCTGAACAAAAATTTGTCTTAGGTCAGTTTCTCATGTTCATGCTAGCCTCATACTTCGCTTGAGATTTGGCTGAGTATCCAATAGGAATACTTCAACACGGATTTCTATTGACTACTCGGCCAATTCACAAATGGAAAACGCAGCTAGCGCGTACATGGAAAGAAGGCTTTGGTGTGGATTCAGCATAGTGCGTATTAGTCCATCAGCTCCGACGAAAATTTGGGTATTTTGTTCTCACCTCATTAGGCAAAACGCAACTTTTTAGGTTGTTGGAGTAGGACCTATGAAAGTCGAAGCAGATTGTTGCCAATACTAGTAAGGTAGCTTTTCCAAAATGCGGCCAAAATCCAAAATGGTCGCTGCACATCTACACAAATTTAAAAGTATCATTCTTTTCACACATTTAGAGCGATCCTACAAAAAGTTTTACTCTCTTCTAACTTGTAGGTCCATTGATAGAAAAGCTATAGGAATCCCGTTCAGTCCGTTCGTCTTGTAACGATCATTTTGTGGATTAGTTCCCCCAGAGATGTAAAGAGTTTAGTTTGCTATGGCAATTATAAAATTACGATCATCTACAACTACAGAAAATTTCAGAACTACAACTTTGAAGAAGGATTGGTTGGCCTTAAGCCGCCATTCTGGATTTTGGTGAAGTAGGTGAGGGTTGTTAAAGTAGGCGAAGCAGGTTTAACCAGGTGAAGCATGTGTGGTGTGCTTCGTACTTATTAAGAATTACGCATTGTCGAATTTGGTGTATCCTCATGAATGTAGGATTACTGCTACAAAGTATATCTATATATCTGGATATATCAATATGGCTGTTATTGATTTTGATCAGTTCGTATTTGCATCGAGATCAGGACGATTTGAGCTTCGCCGATATTAAAGATGAGTTTGTTTTAAATGGGAATTATATTAACTGCGATGTGTGTTTTAACGATGGAATTTTGAGTATTCGAGCGTGTATTATAGACAGTAGCCCTCAAGTAATTATATTCAAAGTAATCGAGAACAGTTTAACGAGTTATTACATGCTAGAAAATGTTGTACGTGGGAATTCCAAAGTTAGATGCGTTTTTTTTTCGGAAACTTACATTCGATTTTTCATACGTGGATATTTAGTGAGTTATTTTGCGTAAAGTTTATTTGTCTATTGTATCAGCGAACTAGGATAGTTGAGCGCTATGTACTTATATATTTCGTCGAACATATTTTTCGTGAATAGAGGAAATTGAGAGTTCATGTTAGTCAGACCACGTGGAAGATTGGGTCTCTTTATGCTGTTATTTGTTAGTATATTTCGCGAATATTGTTTTTTAGCTTTTCGTTTGATATTGTCATTATATACTTTAATTCGAGATATAGTTTTCATTACGATTTAGAGAGATTTAACGAGACCGGTGCGAACGAGTTTGGACGTACGTCGGGAACACGTGTTTGTGCTACCGAGGTCCGCCATTTCGTGATTTGATTTAGGACACGGTTTATTAATTGTCTTTGTATGTTTTTTTTCGAAGCGGGATTTGTCTCACGAATACATAGATACAATTCTAGGAAGGCATTCCTGTAGGAAATTAAACATTATAGTAATATGCGGATAGTTCCATTTGTTGGAAAGATTCCAAAGTTATATTTCTTTGAATCGACGATTGATAATTACGACGACGTGTATGTTAAGGTATTTTTCAAAATATTCAAGTTTGCATTACTGAATTATCTACGTGTTGAATCTCAGTATCAAGAAGAAATGGGTTATTTTTTTTCGAATTTCGGAACTGTTGTATGTATATCTGTATATAATCTTTTTACTATTCATTACATAGTTTATGCAAAATTTATTTATGGATTTCAATTCAGTGTTATTGATATCTATACCTTACCTCTACTTCCCAGAAAGCCCATCATATATTTCAGTTTCATTGGATTGTTTGATTGAATAATTATCAATATCCTAAACGAGTTGGTGATCTTCTAAGGACGAAACCTACAGTTTTAATGAAAGGGACTTGGTTCAATCTTAGTTTGAATACTTCAATACCTTTTGAACATACGTACTCAGATATTAACTTATTAACTCGTCTTAATAATAACCCAGATATATTAAAAGTAAATATTAGAAAGTGGTTCATGATACAAGGTTCTCTTGTACCTAGTGATAGGCATAATGTGCTGTGTGACAGATGGAATGAGATATAGTTGTCTCCGTGGGCAACAAAATATAGCCTGTGTCGAGAAACGATTACAATATTAACAGTAAAACTTTTTTGTTACTCTGAAAGAATGTTTCTTCTCTGGATCTTTAAGATTAATTAATAGAACATTTGTATGCTACGCCTGATTCTATAGTACCCTACTCCTTCCATGTTTCGCTGTGTGGTATTATTGTCCTTTATGGTTAGTTCAAAAACAAGAAGCAGTTATTCAAATGGCTTATGCTTCTCTTTTCTAGAGTCATAATGTGGCACATTGTTCATAATTCTGCTGTGACACAAGGAACACGGTCTTAGCAAACCTCATAGGTTCATGCTTACTCTACTTACCTTTTAATAAGAAATCCAAAATGATTGTTGGCAACTGTACTCTTCAAGTTAAATCTAGAGACAGACTCAATTGATGGATTACAATTTTACCTTCTCAACCCTAAGACGAACCTTTACCCATCACGAACACAATTCCTCCTCAAAATTCGCGAAGCTTTCATTTGTGCTAGTACACTTCAGAAAAGTTGTACTGATTTTAGAAGGGCTCTCTAGATACCTCCAGAGTTTAGATATTCGATGAGTCAAAAAGTACAATGTCAGCAAGATTTATTATTCTCTCCTACACTCCACAATCTAAAGAGTTTAGCCTCATTGTGAAAGTGCTTGTTTTGATTTGAAAGTTTAGTGAATCAATTAGCTGTGTTTCTATCTACTAACGAACTAACATATATCCATTTTTTATTTATTTAGTTTATTTAATTCCGTGTGCTATTTATAATATTTTAGTGTGTATGTGAAACATCTGTTCATTTTAAATATTCCTGTTTCGTCGTTCAATAAACAAGCATGCATAACTTTACTTAAAGATGTTGAAACTTAAAATAACAATACTTCCCGACAATTAATAACTTAAAAAAATAATGTGAGCCCAAATTTACTATGAAAGAGTGTCATATAAAATAATGAATTGAAATATAAAAGAAGAAAAATCGTTACCTGTTAACTTGTCAATTTATTTACAAGTTCTGTATTTAATTAAATCATTAAGAACAACATTGTTTTTTTTAAGTTTGGGTCTTAATATTTTTTGTTAAAAACAAATAAAAAAGTACAGGTTTATTAACGATAATTCAGTTATTCTTTTGTTCTAATGAATGTGGAAATGTAACTACGATTTTCGCAGGTGATCTAATAATAACATATTTATATAATGTTTTCTGATCATTGCTCCCAACTGTATCTGAATTGAGTTACAGATATCTCGTTACTAACCTTTAGGAATGCTAATGGCAATTTGAGAATGTCTTGCACATACTGTGTCTCAAATATCTTCGTTCAGAAGTAACAAGTTGATGCATAATTCATAAATTTATTAAAACATTTAAAATTGTTTTGCAAACGGGAAAACGGAAGTTTCTATAATACAAAATAATACACCATTTTCCACTGAATCATATGGTATAGTATTCCTTAAATATTACGCAATTTCTTAACTGGAACTTCTATTATTTTAATATAAAAATGACTTTCCTTGTCCCGCAACATGCCACAATTTTAACCGCATAATTATTTTATATCGTTCACCGGAACTCGTTTTCGTAATTTCTATAAATTATTTTTATAAGATAGGCGGTTAACTATATTTTAAACCAGTTAGATATTAGGACACGGTAGTTCGCACTCTTCTCAAGATATGGAAGGAGAAAGAGAGGCCAGAGACCATGTAGGAGCTCCATACAAGCGTTTATCTTGTAAAATTTCTGAGGATAAATATTTGATTCTACATTCAGTGTGAGTAGCAACAGAACTTAAATATGAAACCGCTGGTTATACTTCGAAGAGATGCTGTTTGCTATTGAGGAGGAAACTCGCTTACGAAATAACGCCATTCCAAATGTAGAGGCTTTAACACAAATAGAAAAACATAAGCTATGTGTATTTATTCTGAGCAGAGTGGTTCCTTTGTCTTGTTTACATTATCATCAAGAGTGTATAAGTTGATTTGTTATATTATCTCTGTTCGTTTTCACAAGAACTACTTCAGTTAATTTCAAGCTTATAGTTAGTCCTTCTTACATACTTCACTAAAACTAGTAGATAATAGTCCAAATAAAATGACTTGATAGCTCAAAACAGTTTTAAGGTCTGAGCTTTAATCCTTAAGCTTTAAACTGAGGAGAGCTTTAAGTCTCGAAGTTTACACTACGTTTCACATTGTAAGGCTGCAAACTTACTACAATTTTGCAACAAAGTTCCTAGTTGGCATGTGGCAAAGGTGCTACAAAAACATTTCACGCCAAACGTATTACAAACCTTTCACGTTAAACTAGATTAAAGCTGTCTTAGTAAAATTTTGGTTATTCAATATAAAGTTTGTGGCGAAAAAAAAATATCATCGTTCTGCTTAAGGTTTCGAATTTTTGAAGAATTTTCAGATTCGTTTATTGTCCGTCACACTAACCACAACTCCTGGCTTTATATTTTGAGAGACCTCTATTTCATTATTTTTTTTAATGTTACGAAGTAAGCTTCTGAAGCAAAGGTATGCATATAGGCTTAGAATTGAAACTGGGAAAGCTTATTGATCATATGTTAAGAACTATGAAGGCTGATTCGTTATTTTCTTCTTACAAAGGTGTCACCTCAGGAAAATTATGATTATGCGTAATTTACTGTTCGGGTCGATGCTACATTTCAGACAAACTGTCTGCCAATTTCCTATGTAGAACGATGGTTTGGGCGGACCCATCTTGAACTTTCCATACAGTGATAAAGGTCAGGCACCAAGTATGCTGGAGAGTTATGGGAAAATTAGCAATAACAAACATTAAGTAATCTATATCATTCATCAGGTATGTTAGTAACCTGCTTAGCTACTTGAAGGATAAATTACGGAAGCAAGGGGCTTTGAACTAGTTCTCGGCTTAGTACAATTGTAGTGTGTTGGATTACTAACAAAATAAATATTCTACATATATTAGCTTCTTCCTTTCAACAACTTTCCTTATTTTTTTATTCGTAAATATAAATATTTGCTCGCCTTTATTTAAGTTTGTATTTCTCAAGATTTTACATAATTTTCAAAATTGTACGCATTTCAGAAAAATAAGTTAAACAATTCACGTTAAATGATTATTCTTGTCTTCACAAAGAGCAAAACAGCAATATGGTATCATTACGAATAGTAACGTACACCCACCATTATGATATCTTGTGGACGGTTTCTTATTGAAAATAAATGAGGTAGACTTCATAGTTCTAACATAGGATAAAATCATCTATGTTGCTGTTGAATTCTACATGCATGCTTTTACATAAACAGTCTTCGTAAAAGAGAGGGGTTAGTAAAACATAAGATCTTCAATAAGTAGATGCTTACAAATGAAGAATATCTTATCTAAAAGCAGAAATACGTAAGAAACGAATAAGCAATTTTAGAATAAGGAATATGTATAAAAAAACTGCATTTGTAATTCTTCCTAGATGAAACAAGAAATAGGTAAAAACTTGCTGATGAACAGTATTATGTCGGCAACGTTGTTCTGTGGTGGGTTGGGTTTCCGACCATGTCCCAACAACAGAAACACCACATAGGCCAATTGTTGGTCTAATGTTGAAACACTAACAAAGAACCAGTGTGACGAATAACTTGTGCAAGTTTGTTGACATTTTGGAGCTACAAACAGCCAACCAGAAATAGTACGTTGAAACATACATGTGTTAAATGCTTGTTTCTATAACCAAAACACACAAATGGTGTAATTTCGCTTCCAATTAAGGGAAATAAAAATGGCATTTGGATACTGCTGATTCCTGTTCTAACTTGCATTAAAAAGTTGCTGTTGTTACAATCTTCGCGTACGTGAACGTACTTATAGATCTATCGAAGGTTACAGAACTCATGATACATCATACACTGTATCTTTTGATTGCCTTGTTCTACATTTTCTCTACTTGTTCTTTTTCTGAAGATTTTTACAATTTGATTGTTTCGTAATCAGTCTTCTGGTGGAGTAAATGGCGACTGTTACAAATAAGCTATGAATTTTTTCTTTTCCATTTTTTAAAATTACATTTAGGCCTATGTGTCAACAGTCAATTTTGAAATATTTTAAATTGTTCTCATACAGATATATTATTTGCAAGTAATTTCATGCTTGTATGTATGATCTTTCTAAAGTATAATTACATGTTTAAGATACAATCAAATTAACTATTCCATACATGAATATAATTTTTTTGCACAACTTGGTGTTATATTCAATGTAGCTGGATTTTCGAAGCTACACAAGTGAAAGTGTTTCCTTTATTATGTTACATATCAATGTAAACAATGTTTACATGTGCCCTTCTCTTCACATCTCGTTTCCCACAATATTTCTTTCAAATTGCCACCATTCAAATTAATCAATTACATTTGCAAATTCCAACAGAATTGAACTCTCGACAACGCTGCCAAGATTACTTTGAAGGTAAAATTTCTCATAAATGTTGATAGATATTTCCTTCCTATTCTTACCGGTTGGAATTGGCGAAAATTACAATTTAGTTTACTTCACTCTACATAAATTTGTTGTACGTTTTAAATCTTCCAGTTGTTTTACGCTCACCTGGTTGAAATTAGTTTTGGTTTAGAGTCTTGAGATCTTTTCGGCCCAAACAAATGTAAGACAGAAACTTGGATTTAAATGTATGCAAATTGAAAAGAGGGTAGTAATCTTTAAATGCTAGATGTGTTTCATACAAGCAGGATAACATATATGAAAAAATAAATATCAATAAAAGTAAACATTATGTTTATATTTGCATCAATTTTATTTATATTTTTCATGGAAACATTTAATACACGGTTTTGTTTATTCGTAATATTCGCAATTTGTAACAATTTTTGTCCAGGATTTAAGTTCTTTTAAAGTTGCGGAGACTTTTCAGTTCGTAACATCATTCATGTTCTCAGGAAGGCATCCAAGAAGCGAAGCTACAAATAATTGAAATATGAACGTAAACTGGGTATTCATGATAAATATTTATTAATAAAATATTATTATTAATAATTATTACAATTGTTATTCCGCTATAGCGCAAAGTTAATAAATGTTCTACTTTTTAACATTGAAATACAAATTATATTTATGAAAACCTTTCTGCTGTTTCTTCTCCATCTTCCCCACTACTACTACTCTTACAACTAATAATAGTACTTCTACCACTGCTGCTTGTACTACTACTACTGCTACTACTAGTAGTAGTGATAATTCATCTCTCTTTAGTAGTTTCACCAATTCTCCCCTTAAGGTTTAACCCACGATTAAATACCGTAAAGCAGAAATCTGGCCCAGTGGCACAGTTTTTCATGCTAATTAACATGTATAAAGTCCCAAATTCTGTTAGAGTTGTTTTCAGCAGTAGAGAGTAAAAACGGTTAGTACTTGGGCGCCGGCCAGGAAATTCATGAAAATGGTACGTTGATAAGCCTTGTCACCGTCCCTATTACATAGGGCAATCATTGGTGCATCGTTGGAAAGTACGTGGAGAGCAGACTCCAAAGCGGTAACTTATGTCCCATCATGCCTAATCTATAGAAGAAGAAAACCAAGAAATGTAAAAACTTTAAAGAAAACGGATATTTCTAGAAATCATGGGAAATTAGCAACACTAGCAGTTATCGTACTCTGAAATACCCCACCTCCGTGAACTAATATCTCAGACATTCGTGTCAAACATACCCAACTATAATAAACATCGGTGCAATGTTAAGCAAGAAAAAATAGGAATTCGATAATGCTTCCTGTATTGGAATTTTGGGAATCACACCTAATACTTCTCTGAAGAAGGTTCTATCTTCCAGTTGCAGGAACACTTCTTTCTCAGCAGATTTATTTAGGATTACTGGTAGCCAGATTTATCGGTGGGTTTGATAATATATTTTCTTGATTTTAGTTGCTTTATTGCACGTCCCTGTTGGGGGTGAGGGTGGGGGGCAGGCTTGGTTTTGGTTTCCTCTAGTAAACAATGGTGAGGTATATCTGGTTCCATATAGCTCCCCTTTGATTTTGGGAGGGCCATTTTGTAATTTATTATCTCTTTAGTGCCCTCTGGTAATGCTTGTACAGGTTTTGCCCGAGTTGTTTACGGTTTGTATGATGGCCAAAGTATTCGGTTTAGGTGTGGGGCAGAACGAAAGTTTCTTCGCCAAGACATATTTGGAGTGTAGTCAAATTCTTTGTGGCAGGATATGAGGAATAATTACATTTGGATTTTCTTGCTTGTTGGTCTGCTTCTTTTACGGTAGAACTAGTAGGAGTTGTTGGTTTGAAATAGCTTTCATTTATTATAAGATTTCTTTCTAAAAAAAGTCTTAAATTGCAGTATGTTTTTTTCGTCCCAAGAAGGATTTGTTGTTCATGTTGTAATTTAACTTCCTGTGGGTTTTCAAGATTGCCAACACGACTTCTATGATGTACTTACGGGAATGTCTGGAAGTGCTGTGCTTGTTTAACCCTCTGGAGAGCTCGTTTCCTCTCGGAAATAGTGGTTTCGTTTTATGGAGCATTTTGGTTGCTTGTAATTTTACCTTCAGGAACTTTAACCAGCAATCTTGGCATATTGTACCACTTTCTCCGTGTCTTTAATACTAAAGTGGACTTTGCACTCTTCCAACTTGAATTTCCACTCTTCATCCAATTTTCGTACTAATTGTCTGTAGTGACCTCCTCGTCCTCGTCCTCATCCTCGTCCATTGTGACCTCCTCGTCCATACTAAATTTCACTCCTGCAGAATAGTTGTATTGAGTACTCAGAAATTGGCTGATTCATTGGAGTCTTATGAAGAGTCTGCTATCTTATATTCCTTTTCTCATCTCTGATCTGTAGTGCTGGGCAAGGTGTCGTTTATATAGCAATTTGCACAGCGTTTTGAAGCATTTCATCTAGTCAGGTCTGTGGAGACTTCTCCTTTAACTATGATCATGTTGTACTAAAAAGTATATAGTTTACAAGATCGCCTTTTCGGTAAGATTCTGTTTTTGTTCTTAGAAGTATAATTATATGAATCACCTGGGAGGAAATAAAGAGAAAATATGACAGAGATAACTGATGGGTGGAGACGCCACAAGTTCCACCGCTAATTGCAAATAAGAGTCAAAAACTTAACAAAAGTACCTAACAAAGCAGCTTTCACCAAAATAATTCACGGTAAACAACATTTAACCATAATAGAACTGTAGATAGTTAAGAACATGCCAAAATACATTGTCCTAAAAGAGAGAACTGTCACAGACAAACATGAAATCCGACGCTTAAAGGGCGTAAATTTATAAGCAAAGCAAAGTCAGAAAATACAAGCGGAGAACAGCAGGTGATGTAAATCACTTAGTATATCAATTAAGTGGCCTTGTGGAATAAGGGCACAAGCCACAAAATATTTTTTATAGGATAAGATAAAATGAATTGTATGGGCGGTAACAGCACTATGACTTACGCCCGTCCCGATTTTTGTTATAGGAATCGAATTTTCATTGAAATTCTTGTTGTTGTAAAATAGTATGCTAAAACAATATCTTGAGCATTTGTAGGAAGTAGAAGGTCCTTCTAAACTGCATTCAGCAAGTGGTGTTCCGAGTACATTTGTAAACAACACAAAACATTAAATTTTTGTGTTTCTTTCAAAGGATTGAATTTTTGTTTGCTTAATATTTTTTGGGGGAGGGGAAAGGATAACACACTTAAAAAGGGAAGAAGGGTTTTAAACTAAAAAGTGTATTTTGTACAATTTTGAACTCTAATCATGTTAAGACTATCGAAGCGGATCCCAGTCTCTACCTTCTCACTTATTTCTTAATCAGTTGATTAAAAATTTAGATGGGGGGATATGGACAGGATCGGATAACTCACTTCGAAGCCGCCACTGTTTCTAGCTCAGACAGGAAACAATTTGTACTGTCACCCCAGGGTCGTTGCTTCAACACGGAAGAAATTCTTGTAATTCCGCTTTTCATATAAATACAGTGACAGCAAAGGAGAAGAGAGAACAGAGGTTAGCGAGAGTCTACCCAGTGGGGTTGGGAGAGATCGCTGTGGGTCTGCGCTGCATTGCTCAAATTAGGCAGATCCTGCTGTCCGTGACTTGCCCGTCCAGCCAAAGACTGGCAAGGCCAGAGACAGTCATTTTATGTGACAATGAATTTTGCGTCACTCTGGAACTAGCGAACTAGCTGGTTCTTGCATGGTTGGAGCCTTGTTGAATTTGGGACCGTTGGAGCCAGTGACGCCTGTCTGAACTGTGATTCGGAATGCTTAATATGAAATTCATTGACGCTCGCGGGATTCGTTCCGCCCGTTTCCCCATGATTCGTGTTCAGTTCTAGGGTTAATAAACCCACCTTTTTATAAGAGTTGAGCTTATTATTCCATTTGGTTCCTAGTGTCAATTCACATTTCAGCTACTTCGTCCCAGAATATCCTACCAGGTGTTTCTCGCTTCAAGGTAAGCTTTTCCTCAGGTTCACTAGACGAACGCTGGGAAGCATATTAACCTCCTTGATCCCGGTTGGTTGGAGACCACATGGTAATTTGTACATTACCGGAGTATCCTCTCGATATTCGCCTCCCTAGGTAAAGGATTGCCTCAGTCACGTCAGGCGAATTCTTGGATGGTACTCAGACTTAAGATACAGGAAGTCTTAAGTCCACATGGTCACTCGGAGCATCACCTAGCATGGAGTGTGGACTCCGGATATTATTTTTTGTTTTTAAAATCAGGAAAATTATATGGATTTTATATTAAAGAAAATCTTAATTTCAGGAGCAGCTCTGACTCCCTAAACACGACCCTGGCGAGGCGTGCTGCGGTGTGCGAGGTAACGCTAGAAGTCTGCAGTGTTTCGTTTCAAGGCATAAGTGAACTGAAAGTGACTTCTGTTGATTGATTAATAAAATACACTTTGACCAATATTCCAGCCCCTATCTCCAGCCTAGTTAATATAGGCAATGTCTTTGTATATTATCTCTCTATAGGACGAAGATTCTCCTAGCAAAATTTCAGGGTAGCTTTTGATATGATTTCATTGACGGTCTCGTTGCTAGAAAACATATGCATCATTGAAATGAGATCTCTGCACGTTGTCATAAAGCTTGTTGTTTGTTTCGAGTCCAGGGTTGCCACCATTTTGTTGAAGAAAAACGGGACAGGCTCTGTACCTGTGATCTCAGGGTATCAGTACGCGGAATGTCCGTGGGTATTTCCACAAAGAGTAAAAAAAAAAAGCTTTAAGATTAGGCTTTAGGATCATCCTAAACTTCTTCTGAAGTTAAAATTTAATACCAATTTATCTCAAACAAATTGTACTTTTCATGTTAATTAATTATTTAAACTAGACCAGTGATGGCCAACTTACGAACCGCGGGCCAGATCCACCTCCCCGCATAAAGCACTAATAAATTGTAAGTACCAATATATTTTCACGCCTTGAGTTTGACCTCTTTTTATTTTTACAAACATTATGTTTTTGTGTGTAAAGGGTATTCTTACGTTTACGACATTAGCGTTTAAAATGTGCAATGAAACGACGCCTAGGACTTCAATGCTATTTATATCAGAGGATGTTCTGTCCCGGGAATATCGTGCTGATCTTTAGAGTGATCTGAGCAAACCAAGTTCGGGCATCACTGAACTAGACTTTAAAAGTCACATTTTAAAAGTTTCTCCCTACCCCGTCAATTAGAAAGATGGTTCCAGGAATATATCTTCAGGAAAATTATATAATTTAAGCCTTGGAAAATTGTGTTATCATAAGTCTCTTGAGAAGATGTAAAATTAAGTTTGTACTTATCCTGTAACTTTTGATTATTATCTTTCCAGGAAGGGCCTTCTGATACATATGAACTTACAATAAACATTGAAAACGATCGTGTTTTTTCCTTCAAAGTAACATGCAAGTTACTAATATGCAAAGGAAAGTAATAGTCAAAAGCTAAATGTTCTCATATAAAACAACATATGATGCCATCTTGTACTCAACTTTCTGTGCTTAAGGACTGAAGAGTACGTGATGACGTATTAACTAACTTAAACAAACTCCTTTACCACCATATGTTAAGATTCAAGAAGTAAAGACTGAGCCGCAACAACACAATGTTAGAGCGGTGGCGTAGCATTCATGAGGTCGTGGGTTCAATTCCTGCGGCCGACCATCTTGACTAAGGGTTTCCAGGGCTTTTCTTCAGTCTCCCAGTCAAACGCCCGAACGACAATTTCAACGCCCGAATCCAATCCCCCAACGAATCCCCGCTTGAGCCTTAGATGGCTAAAGGCCATAAATAAAATTGAATTTAAAAGTAAAGAATGATGAATAAACATATTTGCATGTCTCATAGATATCATAAGTGTAGTTTGATGCATATACAATTAGAAATGTCAAATAATAAAATATTGTTTATGCTTGAACTCTGAACAATGAAAATCGGGACAATCAGAGTGCCGACAAACATTCAATCAGGACTCAGGACAACGAACCGAAAGTCGGAAGGGTTCCGACAGAACCGGGGCAGGTGGCTCCCCTGCTCTACACAAACGAAAACTCTGGTAACTGAGGGTGTTCATATGAAACTAGTACGAAGTGTCGTTATTGCTCCATTTCGTGGGGAATTTCGACACTACTTAGGCACTTCTGACACCAAGTAAAACACATGGAAACATTTGGCCGTTATTACTCTATGTACCCAGTAACACTTTACGATGAATTGACATTTCAACTAACATATTACTTTATAATGTAATTATTTTAGACATTAAAATATAAAATAAATGTTATTGCTTTTCAAGTTTCCTCTTTACGTCTAAGAACAAAGGTCAAACAGAGTGGAAGAACTCGTTCAGAATCAATTAAGTGATGTTGATAGTCTATGCAGAGTTTCATAACGAACACCTCAAGGAGCACATATGCACCCTGAAGGAGTTTATTAGTGGTTTAAGTCAAAAAGCTTGAAATCTATTTGTAAGTACAAATCGCAAAGTATCTCTCGTAAGCTCAGTTCCTTTTTGATGGGAGCCCAAGTTTGACTTACCCCTAAAAAAAATTCTTATTTTATTTCTTCTTCTTTTGTCTCGCAACGTGGATCGGGGAACGCGAAACGCTTTTGCATTTATATCAAGACTTATTCCTATTTCTTAACCTACCAAAAGCTGAAGACATGGTATATTACTTTAAAGCAAGATCTTTCTGTAAAACCTTCACTGAAGCTGGGCGTACACTGAATCGCATATTGCGAGGGATTTAATGAAACTCTGAAACAAAAATAATAAAGACTGAAAGTATTGATTGCTTAAATTTTACCTAACATTTCCCAACTCACCTTCCGTAAACAGACATAGACTACAAAACAGAATAAGCCCCATAAGTTCTTGAAGTTCGGTTCTGTACATCACAAAGCAGCTCCAACGAATTTCATGCGCTCGGTTTTCATTGTGTTTAGATCCCATTACATGAAAATAAGATAACTAATTTCCACATATTAAAAAGATATTCTAAGAAAATGTGCACATATGAAGTTTTCTAAGTAGAATTCTTGGTGTAGTATTTCCAAGCACCTTTTAGGATAATGATACGAAAACAGACAACAATGTTTTCTTACATATTACCTTCAAAAGATTAGTACAAAGAAAGTCCAGCGTTGTAAAATAGTGAATAGTGGAAGGAAATTTAGTCAGGAATGAAAAAAGGGAATTTTGTTTTAAAAAATCATAATCGCAAAAAAAAAAAAATAAATAACTAACTATGATTTTCTAAAAAAGCTTTGCTTTTGATGGTCAATTTGGTACTCTTACAACGAAAGATTCTTTGATGTAGATTTCACACTAGAACTCAGTGTATATTTACCTGGCCTTATTTAGGTGCTTGGACGAATTCTGAAGAGCTAAATTCCACTTTTAGAGTTACTTAGATTACAAATAGATCGATTAAAAAGCATTAATGTTTGGTAATCTGGAGTTATTTGCTCTCTACCTGTTTCCGTTCAGTAGCTATTCTTTGAAACAGGCAGGCGGTCAAAACATCATTAAAGGAGGAACAAATGCTGTGGTACCTTGCATGAAACCCGAAACCTTCAAAATTAAAAAAAAATGATATAAGGACACGAATGTAATCCGAAACATGCATGTCATCCCTCAAATCGTGGCACTTGCGTAAGCAATAACGTCCGAGAAAAAGAGAGACCAGAACAGAACAAACACAACACAACAGAGGACAAAGCACCACTATTCTAATGGACGTCCATGTAACTAAAAGGAGCTTGATTTTCTTGGAATAGCTTTAGTGGGAGTTATGGAATTCATGCATGTTGCCACATAATTTATATGGTTACGTTGGTTTATGTCGCCTAATACATTATACGATATTTGAAAATTGAAACGAACAGATGAATAAATTAATATATTCGCATTGTAAAATTAATAAGGCAGAATGTATCTAGTTTGTTATTTAAAATTTTTTCGATTACTTATGTCTAATATGACCTATGTTCTACGTTTACACTAAAGCATTTTGAAATTTTACACTAAGTAAATGATGTCTGGAAACTACGGTAATATTCAAATTCCATTTTGTTCTCGCATAAATAATATTCACTCGAATCCCACAGGTGGCATGAAGGGTTTAGTGTTAATATATTCAAAGTATAACAACTTATATTTAAATAATAATATATAACGAACCCCTTTTCAAAGGTAGATATTTCTTAATAAGCTAGAGAGATCCAAAGCCCTTTCCAAAAGGTGTTTCTAATGGACAAATATTAATAAACTTTTCGACATAAATTATTCACTTGGTTCCATTGTTCATTTAGGTAGATTCTGATTTCAAGTTTAGTTCACTGATGCACACGATTAAGATTCTTTTTGTAAAGCAAGCAGGGATTTTTATGCCCTCCCTGAATATCACTTGAAAAATCCTGAAATCCTTCTTCACAGCTTTCAGGTAAGCTGACGGTGAGTTTCATGATATTCTTATGTTCACCCCCGAGAAGTAAGCTGTGTTGTAAAATTGGAATAAACATATGAAATTAGTAGTTGATTTTAAGATTTTTTAAAACCTTGAACTGAAGAAAATAATGAGCATCCAGGACAGTAATCACTAAAATCTCTATCCAACTCATAAGAAGGAATTTTTATAAAAGAGCAAGTTAGTGAGTATCCACTAAACGAAATGAAAGAGGAACTGAAAGACTGACTCGAATAGGGACTTGTAATGATGTATGTAATTCAAGAGTCAACAGAATTTGATGAACAGCTCTTTGAGCAGATAGTTGAATATTTTTTTGTTACAAATTGGTAACATCTTCACGAGCTGGAGTAATTTATTTACGTTTACGTGCAACAAGGTTTACTGACAATGGAAGGTCCCACAAGTTGTCGCTCAAATCTAATTGCCACGTAGGACATCTGATAGAGCATTATGAGAAATGAAAATGATCAAAATGTAAGGTGCTATGGACCAGAAGGTTAGGACCTACGGGACTTCAACATTTGAATATCCAAAAAATTATATTATGGAAATATGTACGTTTAAAGTAAATATCTTGAAAACCGTTAAAGCAATCAAAACAAAAGGTGCACAATATAATGAGAACAAAATTGCCGTATTGCCAACTCAGCAGAAAAGTATGTTGTTTGAAATAGCACCATATACAAATGTGGACAGATTGAAAATGCTCTATTATGACGAAACATAACAGTGAAGTATAGTGGTACAGTGTTGCACACTGTTGGAGCGACGTGTGCTGAAAATGTACAATGGAGAAGTCTGATAAGTGGCAACAGAGGGTAATCAAGGAATCTGGGTCTCATAGTATGAATCTAATTCAAATGCAGAATAACACAGATAGTATAACGTAGCAAAATGTCAGCAGTGTCTCAAAATATGGATGCATTTGAAAACCAAAATTGAGTGATGTTATTTTTACGTCCTGTGTCAGCACCGAAGCTATATAGGATGGAATCTACAGCTTACAGTGGGATCCGTACCACTATGAAAGACAAAAAATGACAATGTAATGCAAGGTGAAAAGTACAACAAAAACCTCCATGTCCGAGGCAGGATTGGAACCCGCGATCCCTAATAAGGCGGTGGCCAAGCCTTCTAGACCACACGGCTATCCGGGCCGACTAAAAACGAAATGAGGTAGTAATGAAATAATTATATTTCCAATGTGAATATGGTCATATTACAGTATACAGTAACATAATCATATGATATGTACGAGAGGAAGTAAAACGAATATGTCACGTAACACGAAAGACATAAACCAAGAAAGTACTCTATCAAATCTGGAGAAGATAATCTGGAAAAGCCGTTTACGGAATTAGAAAACACGGATTTCTTTCCTCGCGTGTAACATTTTGTTTTCGCGAGTTTTTTCTTATTCACCGGGGCTATGGAAGTATAATGCAGAACACTCACTTTTTTCTAATGCATCCAAACGCAAATAATAGGAACACAAGTTATAGCTGTTTGGTACGTGGGACAATTGATACTCACAGCACTTGCAAGAGTCAAATGGCGATACAGCGAAGTGAAAGTCGGAAGTAGAGGGAATGTAAGTTCGGCGTTTGTAGACGGACGGAAAATGTAATGATGATAAATTCACTCATCCGGCCAGCAACAAAAAAGACACTTTTACTGTAGGCTGTTTGAATAGCGTTCCCAGCGTTGATCACCGTGGAACAGATAGTTTCTAGCTTCTAGCATGTGTTTTTGTTTAGTGAGTGAGATGTAGAAGTGTAAATACTGTCTCATATATCGCTTTGTGCGTTTTCCATTGTTATACAAGATGAGACAGTCAGTGATAGTTCATCTTTTAGTGGATTATTTTGGTGTTTCGAACGAAGTGCCAACGATGAAAGAGCTTGTGGTATTCGAACACACAAAAAAAAAAACTTGTTGAAGAGGACGTTGTCGTGGATGAGATGTGTACACTTGTGATCGACGAAGCGGCTTCAGATGACGAGGAACTGTCTACTGACGTCGCAGATGAATGTTACGATACGTCAACATTTCACGCAGAATATGAATCATCTAATGCACAACGTCAACCACCGGATGGTAGTCAAGAGAGCAGAAGTTCGTCAAGTGACTGTTCCTCGCCACCGAAATCTCTTAAAACGAAGTTCCCGGAAGGATATTTGGCTGATGCCTATAAGATCTGGACAAAGCAACCAAGAGAAAAAGATGGAAATGTTGATCCTCCCTAGCGATGTCGTCCTGGATTATCGATTGATATGACGCCTAGAGTCAGTTTCAACACAGTTAGCACAGAAAATAAAAATAAAAACAAAACAGTGTTACAAAAGTTCGAAGCAACGCTCACACGTGTGAATAAACGAAAGCGTGCTTGACACGATAAATAGAAAAGTGCTTGAACAGTTTATTGAAATGAGACGTCAAAATGCAATGATACAAGACCGTACTTTGAGACTTTGGGCAATGAACTATAAGAAACAACTCGATCCTAATGACACGTTATTGTTTAAAGCGTCCAGAACCAGAGTTAAAAAGTTCAAGAAGTGAAACAAGATAGTTTGTCGCAAGATAACCCACAAAGTTAGCAAGAGAGTGACTGCCAATGAACATGACAAACAGCTCAAAGCGGACAGTTTCGTTAGGGAAATCAAATCTTTTATTGAAGACAATAAGTTGTCCCCAAGTGAAGAGCTGAATGCAGACCAATCCAGATTTGATAAAGAATTGAGATCTGGAAGAACACTTTCAATTCAGGGAAGCAAACAGGTGCTCGGTGCTGTTGGATCAATTTAGGCAACCACACATTCATACATGATAATGCCGGTCATTGCCATGGATGGTACGCTATTACCACATTTGTACGTCCTCGTGTCAGAGAACACAGGGCAGTTTCCATCTACTGCAAATATTGATCTACCAAATATCAAGGCATTTGAGAGCGTCAGCTAACATGACCAAAAAAGACATAAAGGATTTCCTTGAATAGGTATCGCGACCCGATTTACACGACAAAAAAAAGGGTTCTTCTGTTGGTGGATTCCTGGACGGCAAATAAAGATGAAGCACTTTACAATGCTGCGGTGCCCGAAGGTATTGAGTTCATCAAGAAGCTCATTACGTCACAATGTACTGGATTAGTGAAACCAGCTGAAGTGTCCTTTTTCCGTCCGTTCAAAAACTTTATACACTAATGGTATGTTCCGACATTAACGTCTGGCATAGAAACCATTTCCTACGTCTTCAGTCCTTTGTACATTTTCAGTTCTCGGCTGCGAGATTTGCTAATATGATCAAATTCGCTTTCTTCATATGTGGTTATTCCAGTGCTAATCCCGGTACATTTCAAACGCCCTTGGAGTACTGTTTTGAAAGTGGACTAACAGAAGAATGTTGTGTAACGCGTTGTGAACATCCCGCTTTTATTAAGTGTGCTCACTGCGGCAAGTGTTTGTGCATACAACACGCTTTCATTCTTGACTTGCATATATTCTGCAGTTAACCTGTTGCGGCAAACTTTATGGAGCAGCCACTCAAGTTATTTGCCTTCCTATTATACAGGGTGCATCAATACTATTTTGTTCTTCAAATCCGTTACAGACAGATCATGTTTGTTTGTTAATTTTAACCAGTGGTTTCTTGTGTAAGTTTCTGCCACATTAAGTGTTTGCATCTGTAACAAGTGTGTCCTATCAATATGTTGTGACACTGCTGACATTTTGCTACGTTATACTATCGGTGTTATTCTGCATTTGAATTACATTCATACTATGAGACCCAGAATCCTTGATTACCCTCTGTTGCCACTTAGATTTCTCCATTGTACATTTTCAGCACACGTCGCTCCAACAGTGTGCAACACTGTACCACTACACTTCACTGTTATGTTTAGTGATAATAGTGCATTTTCAATCTGTGCACATTTGTATATGGTGCTATTTCAAACAACATACTTTTCTGCTCAGTTGGCAACACTGATTCATCTATGGTAACACTGTTTGTGGTTTTCAAATACGGCATTTTGTTCTCATTACATTGTGCACCTATTGTTTTGATTGCTTTAACGGTTTTCAAACTATTTACTTTAAACGTACATATTTCCATGATATAATTTTTTGGATATTCAAATGTGGAAACCCCGTTGGTCCTATCCCTCTGGTCCATAGCACCTTACATTTTTCTCATTTTCATTTCCCATGATGTTCTATCAGATGTGCTATGTGGCAATCAGATTTGACCGACAACTTTTGGGAACTTCTATTGTGAGTGTAAGGACTATGAGTTCAAATCATCGTAATGTGAATCATATTCAGTGGTTGTAAATCCGTTCAACAAGCGCAATACCTCCAAATGAAAAGGACGACGCGATCACGCACGGTGATTAATTGACAAGAACATGTAATCCAGTGAATTCGAATTTTATTTTTTAACTCTAGGTATCTAAGACACAGGCCGATAATCCAGTGAGAAGTAGATCACTTCAAATAGAGACTGTTCTGTGAATAAGCGACGATCATCACGTGTAGGAAAGAATAAAAATCACCAGGCACGGACGTAAAGCGTTACCGAAAGTGATTTATTTAATAGTAATATTTAACGTGTAACACTCACTTGCGTACACGAGTTATACACGACTTATTAACATGATTATTATACTAATATTTCGCTATTGAATTTCGTCCTACTTTATTGAGAAAGATTTAACAGCAACTATAAGGGAATTTAGATGTAAGTAGTTTGGGAATAAGCCTCCCCCTGACCCACACTACTTAAGAAAGTTACCTCTACATACACACACAATTGTTCGCTGTTATACCTCAACTTTTCCGTTAGAGATACGCTTATTATCAACTATTAGAAAACTTTTATATAAGTATATGTGAACAAGCCCCTTGCCCCAAGACAACTTAGCTTTGTTCCTGAACGTACACTTTTACTGTTTTAAAATTACGTCACTGCCTCTTATGCTTCATGAAATATATATTTATCATGGGCTGACAACATTGACAACTTGGTTCCTTGGTTGCGGGCATATCCGCAGTATGTTTCCTATTGTGCCAAAGAATGATTACATAAGTTTGGTGCTGCTATGACGATAATAAGGGAACCAATTTGAAAAAGATTTAATTTTATAGAAAATAATCTGGCAACACTGGTAAGTGGGTTCCTTCGGGACGTAGATCTCAGTCTTTATGTATTGTGTGGAAAAATGTTTGTAAAAGGTTTGGCGAAACTACGTCTAACTGAATGGAAGCAATTTGCACAACTATTTTTTAGAAAAGTGCTGGCAACGCTGAACACCCACGAAGACGGTTCTGGGGGCCCTGAGCTAATTTAGTCAAGGCTTTTTGGGCGACATCTCAAGCATCTCTCTACCCATTGTAGTTCCTGGGATTTAATTTCTGAACATGCACGGACGCACACCATTAGCGGGAATATAAGGCCCCTCTTGCTATAGCTTCTATGAAGGTAAATCAACCATTACTGGGGTACCTTGAAATCATATAATGATCCAGTTAATATCTATTGTAATAATCATGTCAGGTAAAATAATCTATCAACTTCGATTGATATGAACAATAATATTCTTATCGAGGAAGTTCCCATCCCAATTTACCATCTCCTGACTCATATATTGTTGGTACTTACATTCAATTTGTATTTTTATTGAAATACTCAACTATTTATTCTTTAATCAATTATCCACTTTTCGTCCGTAATATATGTATGTTAGCTTGTAGTTTTTTTAGTAATCCATCCTCTTGATGTTCCTCAGTTTTATATTATATTTTGATATTATTTGTTTCATTATTCGAATAATGTTCCTTAGTTCTAAGGGTATTTAGTCGTATTTACTCGAATATATGCTTTATAAAACTTATGTCTAGATATTCAGTGTCATACTGTATGTCCGTTTGTAAACTGAACCAACACATTCGTTATGCCGTACTAGTAACTGGAAGCGATATTTCTTGCTTTAGAGCTTAATTTCTAACACATTTCTAGCAGCATCATTATAAGTCAGACGCTTTGTGAAATTTTCTGTGAGTCTGGTGAAAACAATGGTCCCCCCATGCAGCAATCAAGAATATTAAAAACCGATAAACAGGAAAATAGATGAAGATTGGAATAGATGAAATGTAGACGATGAAAAATTGATGAAGAAAAGATTATGAGCGATGAAAAGAAATTAAAAGATAAAATGATGAAAAATATGAAAAATGATTAAATAGATTATGAAAAAAATAGATAATGAATGATGAAAAATTTGAATGAAATTTTATAGCTTAGCTTTTGAAAATATTGTCCTTTTACATCCTTTATGGAAAAACAGAATTAGTTCATATTTACAATCAGGTACAAGAAGTCGTGGAAGCAAGCAGCAGATCCGAAGATCGTAATGGGTTGTATGATGATTATAATTAGTTCCATTAACATGAAAATAAAGTTCTGTGTGTTAATATTGAGAAGCAGTTCAAAATATTTATTCCATTACATACAAAATTTGTTAGTAATCTAGTTGCTAAAGTTTATGAGACTACTTGAAGTTATAAATTAGAATGATAAAAGTTGTAGCTTTATTTATTTACTTTAAACGATTTGATTTCCAAAAAGATGCTATCTAATTATTTTAGGTATACAGTACTTTAACAGACGACCTAGCTTCTTCTTCCTAGTGTTTATGGTCGAGGATTTGCAATATGAATTGAAAAGGCACAATCGTCGGGCCCTGCTACCGTCTATACCGACTGAGGTATTCCCATTTCCCATCAGTTTCTGCGTACAAATAATTAAGGCCGTCTAGATCAATTACCTATCTTCTGGTCATCATAAAAGAGTATACGCCGTCGGACGTTTAAACTCTCGCAGATTAAGACATCTATTTACAGTTAATAAGTTACAATTTAGATAAGAAATTACTATTAAAAATGTAAAACTTTGAGAGCTTACGTGCTTTGATATGACATTGACAATATTAACATATTAAGGTACAGAAAAGTAGTTTTAAATGTGACTACAGCTGAGGTTCTCGTCTGCTACTCAATATATCCCGTTCAAATCTAGGAATTTGTCCTGACTGTTTGTTCTGACATGTCAATAAAATCGGAAAATTTTGATATGGTCAAACAACGTTCAGAAACAATAAATTCGCACGCTCTTTTTGCTAGGAACAATTTGTATTTGTCACCCTATAATCGTGTGTGTATGAAATACAACACATCAAAAGTTTCCAGGTTTAAAAACAACTATAATAGAAATTGTGACCTTAGTAATATTATCATTCTGATATAAAATCGGAATCCATACACACATTCTTTTAAATCTAGTTAACAGTTTTCTTAAATTTAAGTTAATAGTTAAACTTACTCAATGTTTAACCGTAAGGGATACACCATTATATCCCCCTGTATTTTAACGGTGAATCAGAACACCGTATATGTACAATTTTTGCGTTTCATAATTATGTCCAATACAAACGATCTTATAAACTATCGTCCACGACGAAAAACTAACTTGCATGTGGCGAGCGAACGTCGGAGCTGGCACCACTGAGCCCCGAACGTTCGAGAATAAAACAGTGGAATAACGAAAAGCGTCGCGCGCAGGATTTCCGTGGGACGACGCAGAACGCTGTGGATAAGAAGACGGGAAAGAAGACATGTGTAACTCGAGCAGATACGAACCGCCAAGATTGTATAAATCAAACGTCGCATTGCCAAAGTTATTTTAAACTTAGCTGGGGAAAGAAAGAGTGAGTCGAAGCAATCGTTTTGTCAGTTGGCAGAAGAAGAATTATCGCCCGACAACGAATGAAGAAAATAGGAATCCTCTTCATAGCTCCTTCGTCACCTCTCTAAGTAATGTGTTGAGTGCACCACGTTCTTGGTTAATGTTCCAGTCTTCCAGCGTGCAAGTAAATCGTTGATTGTTCTTGCTGTCACTAAAAGTTCTCATAGTGCAACAATATTCAAAGTTAAAAGCAAGTGAAGTGCATGTTTATAATATTTCTATTGTACCAGTGTGCAAGTAATTTATCCAGTAATTGTGAACCACGTGCGGCGAATTAAGGCCAGTGTAAAGTGGGTTCTCGCCTTTTATTAAGTTGCATAATTATTAATCATTTTATTTTTGAAGGCGTTTAAGTAAAGTTTAATAACGCACACTAGTGGTCCAAGTCAGGCAGCCCAACATGAAAGTTATTCTTGAAAGCAAAAAGTGGAGTCGCTTATATACGTTGTTGTATTAAACGAATGCGTGGGAAAAGTGTATGTGTGAGTAGTAGCAGTTGGCTGACACAATAGACTTCTTTCTATAACTACAAAGAAGCAGTAGCAGTCCCTGTTTTTAATCTAGTAGTGAAGAAAAGTGTACAGTGAAATATAGTACAAGGGCATAAGTGTAATTATTGAGAAAAGCTTTCTCATAGCCCTGTCGGATAATTAAAAGTTTATTTGTGCAGTGAGTGTTATACAGTGTCAGTTTTGGCGCCAACACATGAGAAATTAGCGTAACCTCTTGACGAAGTGACAAGTCGCCTGGGAGCGATGGGGACAACATAACATATTTCCCGTCAGAGGATAAGGAATTTGTGCAACGTACAAAGTGTGGTATCATTAAACGGCAAATCACATTAGAAATTAGCCGAACCACACGGATGGATAGATCTCTTGCATGTGATCGAGTCCGCAGTGCAAGTAATCGCACTCTATATATTTGTGTTTGGATTCATTTATGTGTAGTGAGTAGCTTTTTATTCTGAAATTTAATTGAGGTATATAAGTAATTTGTTTATGTCGAACAACCGGCAAAGTAAGCTTTCCATGCGTGTTGCACAACTATCGCGCCAAGTAGTTGCGAACTGAGCATATGGTAGGATAGAATTTCCTCCACGCACGTTAGTTTTGAGTCAATATACAGTCAATGCACAGCCGGCAATACTAATTTTTGATCATAATCGAATTGCAGTAGCACTGATAGTTGAGAAAGAAAATAATAACTAAAAGTTTTTGCATTCAAGTTTTAAAAGTGCAAGTTTGATATTTGGCATTTTAGTAAAGCTCAGTATTGTTGATGTAATTCCTGGCGCGACCAGATGAAGTGAGTTTTAAGTTGTTAGACGTAATAAAGGTTCTTTATTTCTAATAGTAGTCAAGATACATACATTTTTTTGAAAGATTAAGAATAAAGTTACTATATATATTTTACAAAACTTTCTTTTCATAAACTTCAGAAGTCATAGTGAATGCATGCTATAGAGATAGCTAAATATTGATGTGCGCTAATAATATTTTCTTGCAGTCAGCTCAGTAGAAATAGTTCAAAATATTGACTTTTTGAGAAAGATTTCGTCCGTTGATTAATAATCTGTTTTACCGGTGCCTTGATCGTGGGTTTACACGGTGGTCAAGTAGACACTTATATCGTACAGTAGGTCTCCATCTTCCCCGTTAACGCTCTTGTTGAGTTGTGGCCTCACCCCACATGTATTCGTCATTTTGGTAGCGAAGAGCGTCTTTTCGATATTCTCGGGAAGATTGATTCGTTACCTGGCACCCGACCAGAGTCACATAACCCTATTGATGACGTTAACCCCCGTGAAAGGGAAGACAGTCACATCTATGGCCTTAGCCCGAACAGGTACATCGAGTTAATCAAACACAGCCATATTTAGGTAGTCGAGGAACGCAAACGGAGTCACGTCTATGCGATGAGCGTCAAAGTGGAGTAATTTAGTGAACGTTTGAGTTAAGCTTTGGAGACGATTACCGGACTTTGAGTACGTTGAGTGACCATGATGAAGAATATGGAATTTGAGATATGAAGAAGGAAGAAGATATAAAGACCTAAGTCGTTCCACCCGCGGTAGAGGACCCAGGCACGGCGTTTGAATTAATTAACAGTATATTACAGGTATTGCGAACGGGGCGAGAAGAAACCAATACTTCTTTGCAGAAGATGCAGGATGAAGCTAGAAAGAGGCAAGAAGAGACAAACATTTCGTTATGTAGGATGCAAGATGAAACTAGTACTTCGCTGCGCAAGATGTATGAAATTCAAGGTAACACATCCGAGATGAAGGAAAACTTGAATAAGATAAAGGAAATTGCAGCTATCAATCAACAAGACATCGATGAATTGAAGACAGAACAAAGGGAGCAGTTTAAAGTGTTGATGGATATATGCGAAGATCGAGCATAAAAGGAACAACAAGCCCGCTTGGAATTAGCTCAAGATAAGCAGAAAAGCAGGAGCAGCTGGAAACAAAGTGCAAGGAAGAAATACAAGAAACGAAAGAGGAAATGTTACACATCGCAACACAAAATATGCAGATTGTAGCAGATGGTTTAAGAGAAACTGCAGACAAGTGTATAATGGAAGTGTAGAAACAAGTTACCAATGTATGTGAGGAATGTTGCATCAAAAATAGAGTTCTTGATGGTCGCATAAACGCACTCGAAGAAAAAATCGTGGCGGTGCATGAAAGTCAAGAAAATGGTTCTGGAAACACATCACCCGCCAGCGAAGCTCGAGGGGACGATTCAGATCAAGTGAAACAAATATATCAAGTTAGAAGAAATTCTCCCGTCGATTCAGATTTGGAGGAACACAATGGTGACTATGGTTTGCGGCGGTCAAGGGATGTTGATGATGGAAATGCCTTTAGTCCGGTGCAATTAGACCAAATATGGCCCTAACGCGGAATTTTATAATAAGCTGAAAATTGGTGAAAATGTTCAGAATGTTGTCCTAAACAACATACTCAAAGTCCCAAAAAATCCCGCTTGGGAAAACTGAGATATGACGTCATCAACATGGCCGCCGACCGAATTTAACTTTTAAATTTTAAAGCTATGTATCTTCTCGACATTTTGACATAGAGACTTCGTTCTTGTTTCATTTTCCATAGAATATATTACCAAATGTTATTCATAGCTAGTGTCCGTCACATACAACCGCCATCTTTAAAAATAGCGCCTAGATTTGAAAGGAAAGTATATTCTTAATGTTTGTTGTCACATTTAACTGTGAATAACTTTGAAACGAATACGAATATGGGAAAACGTCCCGAAATAATCATTATTTGCCTTTTCAATAGCTTTCCAACGAGCCCAATATCATTCTTGTATCTCTAAAACTAATGGAGCTAGTCGATTTTATGCGCACCAAGCAGTGATCAGCATCCATAGTTTATTGCAACAGTCTACCTTTTGGTCAGTAGATGGCGCCGCAGTGTAAACTCTTGTTAACTAACATTAACAGCAAATCAGCTTAAGACGTTATTTTTAGAAAATAAAATAGCAAATAAAAGAAAGTAAACAATTAAGTAATGTTTTTTAAAATATTTGAAGGAAGATATGGCCAGAAATCTAAAGCCTGTCGTAATTGTAGGCCTATCTCTCATATTAAGAGAGTTGCGTCGTTTAGAGACATTGCATTACGTGTTGTACATTTATTTGCATTGGTGTAGCTTCAGGTAAGAAGTGACTGTGTAATTTCGTTGTTGTGGATTTGAATTATCTTACTGATATTAATTGGGATGGAGTCCGTGCAGCAGTGCATTTTATGCAATGGAACTAAAAGTGGTGATACGGTGGTAGTAAAAAGAGGTATTGACACATTACGTCGATTTAGTGATGCAAGAGGACAACATTCGTGCCCTAATCGGTGACAGTGAGAGTGTTCAAGTTCATGTGAACTGTCGGAAAGAGCACACTCGCCGTGTTCCTGTACCGACCACGGACGAAGGTGAACTACCTGTGAAAAGAAGTGGACGCTCATCTCTTCCAAACTTGAACTTCAAACGGCAATGTCTGTTTTGTGAGAAAGATATTTGTACAACAGACGAAGTCAGGCACCCGGACCGACAAACATCTTATAGTGTTGTTGCAACGTTACATGTAATCGAGTCGGTGCGTTCGATGGCATTAAGAGGGGCGGTTAAAGGGGGGAAGTATTAATTAGAATTAATACCGAGATTGACCTTGTCGCTGTAGAAGATCGCTACCATAGACAGTGCTACTCATATTTCAATCGTCCATGTTCTTTACCAGGGCAAACATCACACTCAGGGCGACCTGAAGACTCCAATAAATCGCACGCATTTCAGAAATTATGTGAGTATTTGAACAGTACTGATGAATGTTAGTATTCCCTCCAGCAACTCTGCGAAATAATGAAAATCTTATGTCCCACAGACGAGCTCTACACGGAGAAGCAGTTAAAGAAGAAGCTTCAGAGACACTTTGGTGAAAACATTGTCATTGCCGAACGGGTAGGGAAGAGTAGTGTTGTATGCTTTTCTGGGTTAGCCCATAAACTTCTGACTGATAATTGTTACACTGCAAAAGAAACCAACGAAAGGGAGAAAAGCATGAGGTTTGTAGAAATTTCACCCAAAGTTATTCGTCGGGATAATCGTACTCGAATGTACGAATGTGACAGTTATGCAACAGTAGAGCAAATTGCGCTTCTGGAAATGAAGAATTAATTGCGGAGACGCTTACAGCCTTCATAAACGTTCTTATCCGAACTCGCAAACCCGTTGACGAGGATAAAACAAACAGAAGAAAAGGTGTTACTATAGCACATGCAATTATTGCTTCCATTCGACCACGTTCGTTTATCTCACATTTGCAGCTCGGCCTAAGCGTATACCTTCACCGACGTCATGGCTCTTAAGTTCTTGTAGATGTGTTGTCAAAACTAGGAGACTATCAAATTATGTGCAACTTACAAGGGGACTATCAAATTTGAGAATTCAGTTGCTATAAACGCCCCGCCCTCAATGGATAACAATGGATACGTTCAGTTTGTGTTTGACAACGTTGACCACAACATCAACACTTTGGATGGACATTGAACTTTCCACTCTATGGGGAGCATCAGATGCATCACACCAGCAGGATCCGTACATACGAGCAGTTTTGTACCGAAGATTGATTCTTCTGCAGCCTCCAATTTAGAATCGTTAGGCTTCTGGAAGATAATGAGTTATCAGCGACCTTTGAAGGCAGGATCGTATATTTTTCAGGTGGAGGATATCAGCGCAGCTCTACAACAACCACAATGTGCCAAAGATGCTCGATTTGTTGATCTGTCCTGGATGTTGGGATACATACTGCAAGAAACATCAAGTCCTAGTTGGAGTGGATATATGGATGCTATGACTACAGCTAGTACTAAGGAATACAACACATTAGCTGTGTTGCCTCTACCTTTTGTAAATCTTTCCCCAGGAAATCCAAGTACAATGTACACTTGCCTCATGAACGCAGCGAAGCAATGCATAGAAAGAAATAAAAAATCTTGTGTGGTGACATTCGATCAGCCACTCTACACTAAAGCCATAGACATAGTTCTAGCTGAAGGAGAAGACAGCCCCCTCTCGTGTGTGATTGTGCGTCTTGGTGGCTTTCACTTACTTATGTCATTTCTTGGTGCCGTTGGAACCTTTATGACCGATAGCGGTTTGGAAGAGCTATGTGAGACCATCTACGCGAAGAACACAGTACTTCACATGATGACCGGGAAGGCATATGCTCGAGCCATCCGTGCGCATTTTCTGACGCAGGTTTCGATTGCAAACTTATTACTAACAAATGATGTGGAAGTAGATGCAAATCTTACTCAAAGACTTAAAAGTGTGCACTCAGATGTACTTCGAGGTGAGCTGTTACTTGAAAATATAAGCACATCTCAATGTCTACTGGACATTCAAAGCATGTTAAATGAAACTTTACACAAAGTATCTTTAACGAATCTAACCGGCAAACTGTGGGCGCAATACTTCGAATTAGTTAACATTATGCGTTTTTTCATAAG